>CM052200.1:32740934-33048320 GCA_028455805.1 Lasioglossum figueresi
TGAAACAGTTCACAGCGCGTGTAGACTATTCATGAATAATTTTCGGAAAATTTTTGCCAGCCGTAGTACCGATTCAGCGTTGGTACGGAGACTCGAAGAAGAAGAACAGAAGCGTTTCGAGATTTTCACGAAGGATATGCTCGGTGCCCGTGGCGAAAGAAATCGTAGCTTTAAAATCGACTGTAAATCGCGTAAGATACAGTGGATCAAATAAAAATACGCGTGAAACAGTTCACAGCGCGTGTAGACTATTCACGAATAATTTTCGGATAATTTTTGCCAGCGGTAGTACCGATTCAGCGTTGGTACGGAGATTCGAAGAAGAAGAAAAGAAGCGTTTCAAGATTTTCACGAAGGATATCCTCGTTGCCCGTGGCGAACGAAATCGTAGCTTCAACAACGACTGTAAATCACGTAAAATACGGTGGATCAAATAAATACGCGTGGAACAGTTCACAACGCGTGTAGATTATTAACGAATAAGTTTCGGCTAATTTTTGCCAGCGGTGGGACCGATTCAGCGTGGGCGTGGAGACTCGAAGGAGAAGAAAAGAAGTGTTTCGAGATTTTCACGAAGGATATGCTCGTTGCCCGTGGCGAAAGAAATCGTAGCTTTAACAACGACTGTAAATCACGTGTTTACGGCCGCCGAATCAAAACGGAACGGAAGCATAAAGTACCCTCTTTACGTTCCCCTAAAGTAAAACACTCGAGCACGACTGGCTCAATTAAAACGCGAGCCGGTGTCGAACTTCATAAAGCCGAGGTATGTAACGGTTATCGCGGTATGTATATATCGTCTCCTTTTTAAGTAGCGTCGTTTCGAGCGTAATCCGTTAGTGGCCCAAATAAATGTCATTCGCGAGTCGCGGTCCCCGATATGAATTAATTAAAACTCGTTAAATGCCCGATGCTTAAGTCCTCGGGTGGGAACACGCTTTCGGTCGCGGTCGTCGCTTCGTTCGGCTCTACCGTTACTCGATCCGAATTAATTCCGATCGATGCCGCCGCGTCGCGTCGACTCAATTAACGCCCGATATTTCAATTATTCGCCCCTCCCACTTCTCCCGCGACTCTTCAATCAGAAACCTCGAGCGACAATTTTTTTTCCGTTCCTGCATTCGAACGACATTTGTAGAGCGGGGCTGACTCGTGTCAATTTAACCGTACACTATTGTACACACGTAGCAACATTGTTATCCCGGATCGTGCATGCTTCGCGATCAACGTGGATCTGAACCCCGTCGCCGACATTCTTCGATTCGCTTGTAAACGATCCGATAAAACGACGAACCTAATCTAGAACCTGTCGCATTAGCGAAACGTTGCCGCGAAGTAGGTTAGATGGCACGTTGTCGCTAACAGGGACTTGTCGCGACCAGAAACACCGTACCAACTTGCTCACATGTTATTCGTACTACGCTCGACGATAGTCATTTGCGCGTGGCAAGCGTAGCCTTCGTTCGATTCGGTTTCAATGGTTGTAAACCGCTGGTTTAGGCATACAAAATAAATTTTGTAAAAGATGCGCAAACGTGGAGGACCACTTCCTCGCAGCTTTTGAAACAGGAATAGAAAATGAATGTGTACACGGTAATGTAATAATATTACTTTTAATTTAGTTACCGTTCAGTTTCAAGCATTTTCTTTTTAAGTATGTTGACTTTGATTTTCTTCTGTCTTGTCCCCCACCAACATATTTCATTAATTTTTTATTTTGCCCTCGCCCAAAAGGCGACGTTGTCTGCACTACTCTCGGGTGCTGAATGCGATAATTAGACTGCGGATCTTTATGCAAAATGAAAATGTTTTGCATTAATTGTGGGAAGCAAGAATAACACAAGAATTGACTTCATCCCTTATTGATTTCGTCATATTAAAAGCAACATTACGACATTCTTGAATTTTTAAAATCTTTTACCGTTTTATATATCGCCCAACCAATTCCTTCATAAATGCATACGGATTCGCAATGTAGTAATAATGTCCCGAGACGTCGGAAACGGCGGATTGCGAAAGGTGAGGAGCAAACTGGCAAGTTCAGGGAGTAGGCAGGAAAATCGCGATGAAATTTTCGCGGCTGGTGGAACAGCGAGGTTCCACGGCTCGATAAATCGCTTAGGTGCAGCGCGCGTGGCTGTCGCCGCTTGCGAAACGGTCGCGTACGTGCGGCTCGGCTCGGCGGCTTCGTTTTCGCAAGGAATGTCGTGAAACGCTGTTTGACGACTAAATGGACCGCGGGTTGCGTCACCGTTTCTGTCGATTGAAATATCGATTCCCCTCCCGTGCAGCATTCCACGTTTCCGAGAGATTTAGTAGTTTAATTTCGAGGTTGCCGATTGAGTCGCCGCGTGTCCTGCGTATTCGGACATAATGGAATCGTTAGTTTGCCTGTTATCGACGGTGCCCGGCTCGGCGAGTTGTTCTCGGAAAGATCGATCGATCGATCGAGGGAACTGTCTCGATGGCCTTTGGATATAGAAGCCGCCTCAGGGCCATGCTGCACCTGTGCTATCAGCCGAGGGCGACGGTGATGAAAGTGAATTTTAAAATCGAGGTCTCCGACTCGTGCCGCGCAGGACGACGACCTTAATTTCCTTCCAACGACTCGATTGTCCCCGCCTACTTCATCACCGACACCTCTAGCTCGTTCTATCTTTTTTTTCACCGTCTGTCTCTCGCTCTCTTTGGCTGTCAGAAATGGCAAAACCGTTCACCGGCGTGACGGGACCTGGAAAACCCTCGTCTTTTTTTCCACCGTTCTCACGGCATTACGCGCGCCGCGCCGTTTCTCGGGCCGAACCGAGTGCGAATTATGATCGGAGGAACTGCACACCGAGACCCGGTGCAATAGGTTAGCAATCCTGCTATCAGAGTTATTCGATCTTCGCGCGAGAGAGGCCTCTTCTCTCCGCTACGTTGCATTAGACACACCGCGGCACGAACTGCGCGAACTTTTCCTTCTTCCCGGATCGTGCCGCCGCGCGGGTCCGCGACTCTCACTTTCGAGGTTTCCAGTCGCCGATTTTAAATTCCGATCGCTTGTAATCTGTGGGATATCTGTTATCGACGCCGATACATCGCGAGTAATTCTCTGGTAATTGGACAGATTGAGGAAATACTCGACTCTCGCGAGATCGACGAGATTTATTAATCCCGGGGCCCCGAGTACGCATTGTTTTACCGTCTGAGCAAGCATCGTTAGTTTCTTGGGAATGAACATGCTTGTCCGAGAGTGCAACCATTTTTATATGTGCTCAGCTACGTTTCCAAAATCCGTAAGAGTTTTAACAAATGCCAATTCTCTTCTCCGCGCTCGGTTAAAGTGCCTTCGTAAAAAATATCGCTCTCGGAATATAAAATGAAAAATTTACTGGCCTATTTGATGTCATTGAAATGAAAATTTGTTTGCATTTCAAGTTTGAGTTCAAAATTGCGCTCCTATAATATTTAAAAAAACCTTACATAACAATCGTTTTTTACCTTCCAAAAATATGAAGAAAATCGATGATTTAATATTTTACTATAAACTGTGCCAAGTCGTTGAATATTTTGCAATAAATATAGAACCATCGAAGTGTCAGGAATAATAGAAACGTTATGCGAATGAGATTTCACATTGCGATACTTTATATGTATAACTGATACCTGCGACCGATCGGTATCGCTGCCTCGAGAGTAATTGGACAGATCGAGAAAATAGGAAAACAACTCGGTGTCGATAGTAAGAATAATGAATACATTGTGCATGGAAGATTTTAAATTCTAATGTCTTCTAACCTATGAGATTTTCGTGACTGATCGACACCGATAGACCGAGAGTAATTCTGCAGCGATTGGACAGATCGATATAAAGTACGAGATAGACGCTGTACATATAAATATTAAGAACAGTGAATGCGTTACGTGTGGTAGATTTTAAATTCTGATGCCTCGTGGTCTGCGTGTTGCGTTTGATCTGTGCCGATCGAGAATTATTTTCGTACCGATCTAATCGATCGCGACTTGGCGGAAAATAGTGGAAACATAGGTCGCGATCAATTTGACAATTTGACAATTTGGCACCTCGTATCTCGTGAAATATGTGCGACTGTAAATAATTCGTTGCGTACCGATCAAGAATAATTTTTTAGATTCCAATGAAATTTATATATTGTAGGATACAGTTTGTTTAAAAATATTTGACACGTATTTTTTTTAATTTTTGCTGAACACGTAAACACCCGTGTATTAAAAGCACCCTAATTAAATCGTAAATAATGTACACGGATGACTTCAACAAGTTTCAACATGATGGCTTATAACTCGTCAGTTGGAGCCGTGAATAATTTCGTGCCGAATGGTGAGAAAGAGGAGAAGAGAAATTGGTTGTGAATATCGAAGATAATAAAAACGTCGTGCGTGGGAGATCGAGTGAATATCCAAGCGTGAACACACGGTGTCCCGTTTAACATTCGAAGATCATCGAACATTCGTGTCCGTTCTATTTGGAGCACGAGCGAAGTCGAGCAGCCAGTTCCGGGCGCTGCTTTTCTGTGCCTCGCTTTAAACCCTTGGCAGGTGGAAATCTAATTAGCATACCGTTTGCTCTCTTAGATCCCTGGTGGATATGGCTACTGTCCCACGACCAAGAAAAGACACACTGGCTCTGTGTACCGAGAAACAAACGAGGAAGGATTGTTCGGCGCTTAGGCATTCTAAGATACACACGCGGAAAGGATTAAAATAATAAAAAAAGAAGAAAAGCGGGACAAAGAGAGAAAGTTGATGTAATCGTACCGATAAAATATATATATATATATATATTGCAATAATGTAATAGAGCCTCGAGGACAAACGGAGGGAGAACGCGGCTACAATTATCTAGACGTAATATATTATACAAATGTTCCGAGAGAAGATCAGCGAGGATACCGCGCTGACATCGTCGCAGTTCATTAATCACATCTCGCAGATACAATTTCCATACCCGTTCGAAGCATGATTGATTGCGCGGGACTCTGGAAAAATGTACATTGGTCCGTGAGCACAGAGGCTCATTAGGCCATCGCCATAAAAAACTAAGTCCAACAGTCGCTCGGGAAAGAAACGTGTTCAATTATATTCAACGTCCGCTTGAAATAACAATATTGTTTTATTTCACGGCGTGCAATAAAACGTGTTAATTATAACCCTAAAGGAGCCTGTAGGTCCTTCAGGCCTTGGAGGATCATTAGGGGAATTATGAGAAACTCCAAAGGATCGTTCGGGCCCTGAGGAGTCCCGAAATGTCCTCGGAAGGATTCCGATTAAAAATCCCAGAAGAGGTGTTACAGACATATTAAACATTCTTAAAGGATACCTTTCGAGATTCCGGAATTAAAAGAACAGTCAGACTGCCCGATAACGACTAATAATTTACAGCTGTACACCTGTAGCTGATTGCTTCTGTTACCGGGCACTGGCAATTTCTTATAAAACCAATCATTATAAAAATTAGCAAGTATTCGCGGTAATTTCGCTTACCAAGATTGTTCGCTGGAACGGATTTATTAAATGTGGTTAATTGTTAATAATCATTGTTAGAAGAAAGAACGGTTTGAAGCGAGATAATACGATTCTTCGTATCCCATTCGCTCGTTATAGGTTTTCTTGCTATTAAAAAGATACCAGCAATTCATTGTGCGCTATAAAACATTACGGAGCATGTATTACGCTAGAAAAAAAGCCAATCCTTTTGCCATTAAGAATAGACTGCCTGTTAACACTAAATCTGGCGAGTATTATAAAAAAGGTATCATAACGTCTGTAATTATGGAATAAGAAATTGAGATTGGTTGTAACGGATAAAATGATTTAGCGTTTAAAATCGATATATCGTTGCGAACTCGCGGCTATCTTAAAATGACCACTGGGAAAAATGAAACGGAGCCAGGGTGACCAGTTTGGAGGCTAGGTTGTCTCACGGAAAAGGCTTTCCAACGGTTTATCCTTACGGTTCGCCTCGATCGGGTTCGTAAATCGACAGGGAACGACTTCGAGCGAGCGTCCCGTGTGCACCACGAACGCATGATCGGGGCTGAAACGGGCGGCGATCGAGATCGAGCTGCGCCGATAATTCGCGAAATGGACAATTACAACTACCGTGGGCCGGTGTTGCCGCGGCATTTCCATCGGCGCGTGTCCTTTTTATTGTCTTGCCGCGGCCGGCGACGCATAACCGAGCGAACAGAGCGAACAGGGTTCCCGTATCTTGGGAATCGGCCTCGCAGATCTTTTTCCGCGTCCCAAGAAACGCTTTCGCACGCTCTCCGACTCGGCTTTTCTCTCCCTCGACCCTCCTACACCCTTTCTCCGGACGTTCAGTCGCGTTTTTTCGACAGAACGAATGTGTGCCAAGTGCACGCTCGCGGAACACAATTCGGCGGCCAACGATCTTGCAGCTCTGCGACTGCGCTTGCGAGAGAAATACGAGATAAATTGATTCTAAAAGTTGCCGAAACAATAAATTCCCTGTGTTTGCCACAATTGTAAACAAAGTACAACATTTTTTTACATCTTACAATAGCCCATAGCTTTTTTTATACGTCAACCAATTTCCACGAAGCTTCGTACATGCACGTAACTTACATAGATTTACAAAATGCATGTTTTATAATAAATTTTCATTACAGACTTTACTTTTTTCTTCGCAAGTGCGTCCACATTCAACAAAATTATTCGTTTTCAAAGGATGTACGAATACTTTTTACACCGACTGCATATTAGGTTCAATTTTGACTTCTAATGTAATTACAGTAAAAATTTGATGTGTTATAATTTTTATATTATCTTCGATAAGAATGCAATAAAAATGCTAGGGGTAGAATGGGAATCGCGAATTTCTATATCGGCAACGCAAGAGAGATCTTCAGAAAATTGCTATTCGAAGGAGCCTGGCATCGCCGCGGCGACACAACAAAGAGATAATATCGGATCGTAACGCCATTCACCGCTAACGCGATCCTCCTGCCCTGTTACCGAAGGTTTTCTTCTTGCGCTCTTCCGGGTCTTCTTGCCACTTCTCCTGGCTCGGATTACCGATCGAACTAGTCACCGCGTACCGAGCGACGGCATCGTGTCGCATTAACGAAGAGGTTTTTGCTGGTTTACCCGGAGAGAAATCCGACTTCGATTGTGCAACGGAAATTTCACGGCGCGGTTTCGCAGATAACGTTCAAGATAGACGAAGATAGATAAATAGAGAAAGAGAGAGAACGATTCGCAGAGAAAATACGATCCCGCGAATTCGGTCTCTTCCGCTCTCGGTCTGTTCGCCGCGAAGAGGTTTACGCGTCTGTTACGCAATTCCGTGCTCTTCCTTGCCGTTTCCGGTTTGAAGAAGAAGCCGCGGGTCATCGCAGACAAAGGCTTGAGAAAAGTAACTCGAAACTTCTCACGATACGAGCACGTTTGCGCGTATTCGCAGGTGTAGTATGCAGTTGCAATCATTTATGAAAGCGGCGGCCGAACTGATTCCTTTATCGAGGTCACTCGAAATCGAAAAAACCACAGCTTGTAATTGTTGCGGAACTTTTAAACATTTAAACATGGAAGTAGCAGTTTTATTAATACAGTTGTTAAAGAAGCTCCTATAAAAGTGCCACAAGAACAGATATTTTCTTAAACGAAATGTAGAAACTGGTGTCATTAATTAAGATTTGTTTCTCCTGGATTTCAAGGATTTCATTCCAGCGTTTCTGCATTATCATAATTTACTAATATTAAATCCAGACTTGTCAATCGTAAATTGCATTGGAATCAACAGAGAGAGAGAGAGTGGGAGAGAGAGAGAGGGAGTAATTTACTGTGAACGAGTTAAGACCCACATTTACAATACTTTCTAATGAAAGTAATATAAAGTATGATTTACAGCTTGGCAACGATAAAAAGTATGTATTAACAGCATCTCGAGAAAATCTGTATTAATTGACTTCTTGCATGACAATGTTTCCAAATTGAAGCAGAACGTTGATATAATAATTTGACAAGAATCAAGTAAAATTGGATCGAACTCGATCTCCGTCGAAAATTTGTATAATAATTCGAAATATTTTATTCCGTTAGCCACTGGCATTAATGATTCGATGTTAACAGGCTCGATAAGTGAAAGTTCCAGATCCCTCGTCCGATAGAAAGCAAATGAGATAAAGCATCTCGGACATAAAAGCTTCGAACGCGCCATAAAAGCATATAATTCTGGATAATGAATAGTTCGAGGAATAGATGTATCGATTGCGCAATAAAATTACAACGAAATGGCCGATATAGTATAATGAAAGTACCAACGAATTTAGATTCACGATTTATCGTTGCGCAGCCGATTCAATGCTTTTGTAGGACATAATGGGATAGAAATTTAATGAAACGAATCGAACACGTATAAATTACTATTCGATCTTCGTCATTGTAAATCAGCCGATCATGGCAAAGATAATTGTAAATCGGTCGAAATTTCTACTCGTTGATTTATTGGAGTTTCTGCGCTTTCACGCTTTTGAATTCCATTTTTTTTTTTCGCGGATCGCTTTGAAATCGGCGAGTCGTTCCTTTCGCCGAGCTGAACACGTATAAAATATCGCGACACGCGAGCCTCGGCACCCACCGTGAGGAAAGAAGATCGAATCCGATCTGCGGTAATTCGATCGTGAAAAGAACGAGACACACGGGAATCGGTATCGTTTCCCGCGACGATTTGTCGTCCCTCTTTGTTCAAATTCTTCGGACCATACACCGACATTTGATTTCTTCGCGACTTCTACGATCTAGTCACGCGACACTTCTGTTTCTCATCATTTCTTCAATCTTTTTAATTTTCTTCCGTTCCTGAAATAAGTCCTTGAGCCCAATCAATTTAAATTCATTCGCTGACAGAACGAACATCGTGTATCAAAGTAGACGTCGAAACTTTATGCATTCATGTTAAACATGTACGTTAGAAGTGTGACAGAAAAATACAATCCAGTTAAAGTGAATGTTAAAACGTGGGACTTTTTGCCACGGAATGCAAGCTTCGTAAATTCTTAAAAAGTAGATGTATAAAAGATCTTGGGATAATACTTGGAATAATTAACCTTTCAAATCAACTCGTCGCAAGGTGTCGTTTGATTTTTGGGCGTCGAAAGCTCGAGCAGAGCGCGGGTTCTCGTTCCCAGATGATTATTCGTGCACCGCGGTCCCGAGCAAGCCCGGTGAAAGGTGGACAGAGAGAGCTATAGCAAGAGAGCCAAGGTAGGAGATAGGTGAGCTCTATTCATAGAACAATAGGCGGCATCGAGGTACCAGACGATGAAGTCACGACACACACTCTCGTGTTCTCGCCGGCATGGCAGCGTTCGCGGGCAAGCATTTCGCGAATAGCGCGTTTCGCGTGCGACTAGGCGGTGTCCTACAACCTTGGCGAAACAGTCGGCCAAACATGACCATACTCGACTGCGAGCCGAACCAGAAAATCGAGCGAGAGAGAGGGAGAGAGAGGGAGAGAGAGGCCGCGTCCCATTAAGGTCGATCTACACTATACAGCACCGGCGTACAGTGCCGGACAAAATGATAGGACATTCGATGTATTTGTATATTTCATATAACGCGATAGGATATATGTACATATTACACACCCTGTATATCAGATATGCCCTTCATTGTATCCATATAGAATTGCAAGTTTGTATCTTGTACACGAAAGAAATTAGAGAAAATAATGTAGACACGTATCGATTTTAGTCGAACAAAACGATAGAACATTATTAAAAATACAATTGTTCGAACGGAAATATTTTGTTGAATTCCAAATTAATATTTAGTAAAACCACCTTTTCGCTGAATAACATCTACCAAGCGATTAGGAATTGATTTAAACAATTTTTTAATACGTTTTTGTCTTAAAAGACTCCAATTTGTAACAACACTTTGTTTCAATTCCGTTACATCTTTGTATCGTTTCCCTTTCTCGTAAACGTTTCTTGAAAGTTCTGCCCATATATTTTCAATGATATTAAGGGCGGGTGAACTCGAGGCATGTCACATTTTTAGAACTAAAATAAGTTTTAACGCATCTTGCGGTGTGTATTGCAGCATTATCCTGTTGAAAAATAATCGCTTACATCACCAAGGTGAAAAAATAAATTATACTAAGTACAATTGGCATGCGTGCGCAGATTTAAAAGTGATTGCAATTGTTACGGGACTGCAAGCTGGATATACAATGAACACGGTGAAAGGTTCCATCAAGACATTTTGGTTATGGAAACAAGATACTTGGGAAAAGATAGTACATCCGTGCTTGCAGACTATTGTTGGAGTTTAATAACAGAAGCGGAAACATCTCGTAAACGTCAGTCAAGAAGAAAGAAGTTTTAGGTATGTTTTCTATCTTGTAAATTCCTATTTTTACTATAAAATAATAAATAAAGAATAAATATATTCATAGAGTGGGAATATAGTAATAAATAATAAATATAACATTTAAATAAGCAGACATAATTGGGCGCTTTACGCCGTCCCGCGCCGTATCCCGTCGAACGACCGCGCCAGTGGAAGAGCACCACTGGCGGCAACTCATGTCGGGCGAAGATATTTTGCTTTTTGGATCGAAAAAAACGTCGTTGTTGGAAATTTGGAAGGGTGGTTTCTCAAGATGAAAGTCTGCTCCATCGCGTGGTATGGTTCCATTTTCCGCTGGACCCTTATTTTTTTATATAGATTGAAAAATATCCTCAAAAATCGGTGCAAAAATGGTGTCTCTCCGTCTTTAATCGTTGTTTAAACATGTTTGAACGATCGTAATGTATTATTATTGGATATCACTGTATTCGGAAAAGTCTACAGAATCTTTTGTCGTAAAGAACAATTCAATATCTTTTATAATAACATCGCAATAATTGTTCAAAGTTGAACAACGTGTCTTTACATAGGAGAAAAATTAAGGTCAGATTCGGAATCAGCGCGAAAAACTCTATAAGAATCGCATAGTGGGAATCGAAATAATTTTTGACTGTTGGACAGTGTGATCGGAAGCTACGCGTAATATGGCCCGTCTGTCGCGTTCTGTTGTAGCACGAGGTCCGCCAGTACTTTTCTTTTTTCCGTAGATTTTCGGATTTTTTAAGAAGTTATACGCAACGCGACGGCTTCTATTTAATAACTTCGCAATTTTCGTGATAGTTTGATTTTGCGACCGCGATAACAAAATTCGGTCGGTTTCGCTTTTGTCTAATTGTTTTCCTCGACCCATTTTAACTTGAATGGCACAAATGTTGTAGACAACTGAAAAATTTGCACGTCTGCTTCTAGTCGCTGCCGATAGATTATTGCCAGAGTACATAATAACAGAAAATAATACATGCGTCCTATCATTTTGTTCGACTAAAATCAATACATGTGTACATTATTTTTTCTAATTTCTTTCGTGTACAAGATACAAACTTGCAATTCTATATGGATACTTTGAAGGACATGTCTGATATACAGGGCGTGTAATATGTACATATATCCTATCGTGTTATATGAAATATACAAATACATCAAATGTCCTACCATTTTGTCCGGCACTGTAGACCGGCAGCGGCACGACAAAATATTGAAACATGCGTTGTAAATGGAACTGTCACACCGACCAGCATTCTCGCCAAGATATGTTTTACCGGTTCGTGCCGGTGCGTGTCGATGCTACGCTATTTTGGCAGAGCGAATCTCAGTCAGTTGTTTGTTGATTTAAGAAAGTCCGCGAAACTCGGCGGTCCTTAAAACTTTCATTTCCAAGAAGAATTGACCAACTGGTACCGCGAGTCTGCGTTCGCTCGAAACACTTTCTGCACTTTGCTCTTTAGCGTGACGCTCCAATAAATATGGTAAAGTATCATTGCCGACCGAACGATAAGAAACTTTTCTAGACATTGTCTTTGGACTATCAAGTTTTTAAACCAGTTAAAAACATCTGAAGTATTCACGAAGACAGGTTTGATACGAATTTCTTGTACGGTTGTCTTTTTAGAAATCCATGCGTTTCTTCCGCAGGCAAGTTTAACGGGATCGAAAGAAAATAAGAACACAGCTTCCTCTGTTCTATTCGGATTAGATTGAATAATACACATCGTTCTAATTCCGGTTATCTCTCGCGATAGTTTACAAGCACAGATTTCCATTATAGATGGAATACAGTTTTTTCAATGCGGATCACAAAGTGTAACGACGTCGGAACGAATTTCAACTAACGACTGGCGGATAGCTGTTTTACGGAGCGGTTAATGGCGTGTGCAGAGATTTCTCTTTGATCTCGGGTCCCATAAATTAGTGTATAAAAATTGATATTTGCATGCGCGAGATCCGCGGACTCCAGATAACGCCTTTGGAATACTTCTGGAGCGTTCAGATAGCATTTCCATAGAACGCACTTGTAACATTAGAGGCAAATATTTCACAGGTCGTTAGGATACGTAGTCATTGTAATGAAATTAAATGTCGAGATCGGATCGACACAGAGACGCGAAAGGTTAATGACTGTGCACGCGATAAAGATAAACACCGTGATTTTTCTTCTATATTTAAGAGGGTACACGGGCCACAAACGAGGGGATACATACTCTCTCGCGCGCACACGCGCACACGTGTCGGAGCGGAGAGACGTCTGTTCGATGATTTTTCATCTTTCCCAAGGAGCCGAGGTGAACCGTGTCGAAACGGGCTTGATTTTAATGGCGGCCGAGGCGAAGAGCCGAGCCTGCTGGCCCCGTAACCGCGACAGAATATTCCCCCCGATGGTATCGTCTGACGGATAAATGGGATCCCCGTGGAAACATAATCCGAGGCGGGTGATGTTTAATGTATTAAAGGATCGATCGTACACGGTGGATCGGTGATTCGAGTAATCCCATTGTCTCGCGATGCCACACGAGCCAGAACGGCGCGGCGCGGCGCGGCGCGGTGGCACGACGAAGCCGTGCAGATGAGAATAAAGTCCTCATAATTGGCTCAAACTGTGCACTCGACATTTTCACTTTCCGTAGATCGTTGCCCTGATAACGGTAACCACTGGCCACCGTCTCTCTTCCTCTCGCGCTCGCACGCCGCTGCCAACAAATCTCAACAAATGCGCGCACGATGCCACCGCTTGTCGGATAACCAACTTTCGACGGACCCTAACCAACCAACGACTCATTTAGTATGTTCCAAACTTGTTCGCAGGGTTGACGAGAAAGGAAAACCACTGGGACGCTTTGGAGATTTTAAAAATCTGGCTCCGCGAAGATCACTGTGGCCTGATTTTAATCTGCGTCGAGGATCTACTGATTAGATACTGGTGAGTATAATGCAGGCACTCGAAAATGATCTCAAGAACAACACTCTGATGCGAACACAACATCGGAGGAAGAAGAGACTCTTGTTTCTTATCTATTTTCTAACACATTGTGAAACAAAAATTCCGTAAAGAAAAATTGTGAAATTACTTCGTTGTGAGAGAGGTTTTGTCAATTGTCGTACTACGGATATTATATTTATGTACTTCTCCGACGCTGTCGTGCAGTTAATATAAATGAAATTTAATATAAATAAAAATAGTGTTGTAATCGTTACTATTGAACAGCAAATGGTGAACGTCTCTACGACAGCGCCAACGAAGTACATAAAGATAATAGTCGTAGCACTGCAATCGATAAAACGTGTCTAATAAAAGCGAAGATAACGCGTTACACATTTTTGCAATAAATAGTCAGTCTCGCTGAACTCAAAAGATAACAACGACACAACATGTTCAGCTAACAATGTGTTCGGTATTCGAGCAAGGCAATAAACGTATCTGGCACTGTGTAATTCTGCCGGTACATCGTGCGCATGTTTTTCGACCGGGCCCGAGCGCGATCGTGCAACAAAAGCTCCGTGATTCGCCATGAAACGGGGACGAGTGTAAATTCAATTAAACGTCGCGTTAAGAGATCTAATTAGGGTGTAGGTATCGTTCTCGCGGACTTAATGTCTCATAAAATTATGGTAATCGCGACAATAACGTCGGTGAACTAGGATCGCGTGTAGAAGCTCTAGCCGAGCCGTGGCTCTAGATCGCACCGTGAAAACTTAATCGCGCGTGTGGGATATCTCGAACGACCCACGTGGACGTGGTAACTGGAGCAACAGGCTCGATAATGTCGCTATGGTTAAATAACGACTCTAATCGTGACCGATCCAGCTGCCTATCAATCGTCTTAACGCGACCATGTAGCGCTACGCTGTGAAATCGATCTCGGCGAATTCGCGGAAATCGAAGCAATTTTCCGATTCGATCGAGCGATCGATATTGAAAATCAGTTGCCGGGCCAGCGCTTCTTAGCGAAACTGCAAACCGAAAGAATGCCAGTCAAGTTTCTCCGCTCGTAAATCGGGTCGGCCAACTCCCCGGTACGATCAGAACTACGAAGAAGACCATCACGCGATCTTCGTATCGAAACATGGTCGAGAGAAGAATCATCGCTGGCCTGATTTTTCTATGAGAAAATTTTCTATACGATTCCTTTTGTTGCGTGACATTCTCGGATCCTGGACTTCAGGATTCAAAGCGTTGAAACACCAGTATCTTAAAGTACTAATCGCGACATCTCTGTACAAATTATTATAAGTTGTTTGGTCCGTGCGTCCTATATGTTAGGACGGCGCTCGGCCCCCTTATATGTGTGCGCGTGTATGCGTGCCAAAACTGAGGTACGCGCGTTGTCGCTGAGCGCGACTTTCCTTCTTCTTGTATCAAATCCTGTCCAGTTAAGACGTATACAGTCAATTCCTATATTTGTAAGTGCGATCACTCGTTTATACATTATACGCTATAAAGGCTTCCTAGTCGACTTCCAACGCAAAGTGTTGTTCTCGGAACTTGCTGAGCAAATTAACTGAAATATTGGACACTCTTTAAACGATAAATAGATAGAGTATCTTTACGCGCATGAAAATGTTTGCTCGTTTTTAGTGAGTGAAATTTTTCAAGTCGAGGAATCTCGATCCACGATCGATAAAAATCGATATCGTATTAACCCCCCCCCCCCACCTCCACCTTTAACATTATTCTTAAAAAAAAAAAGAATTCTAGAAGGGAAACATCGTTTGAACAAAGTCTATGGAACTCGACGATCCTTGAAACTTGAATTTCCGAGAAGAATCCGGTAAACCTAGAAAATAAGAAGCTAATACTCCGAACACCGAGAGCAGAATTGATAAAAATCGTACCGGTGTTTAACCGCGCCAAACGTTGCTCTGCCCCTGTTCCATTCAATTGTCACTGTTCCGTGGAATTGTGTCGAACGCATTTTCTAGGTTTACAACGAAAAGAAACGAGCAAGGAGACCTGAGCACGGAATGCTTCGCCAGCAACAGGCTACAGATATAGTATCGGAGCAGTCGGCACGTAGCGTAGGTCCAATCAAAACTGCTTTCTCCTATGGCCCGGAGGTTGGCATTACCGACCCTAGCTGCGCGTTCCAGAGATTGATTGCCTTATCGATAATTAGCCTAGCACGACGAGCGTGCCGGACCTTTGTCTCGGTGTATGACCCTACGCCTCCCTCGGGTTGGACTCGATGGAATCCGCATCATGAATCGAGAATTTGTTCGTCTATCAATTTGGCAGAACGGTTCATCGATCTGGCAAATCAGTTTAGCGGTTTCGTGGACGAACCTAGGAACGTATCCATGTGAAACGAATCGGACGAGTTTGCTAGTTGCTGGAGAGCCAGTTTCAGCGTCTTCCGATGATGGAAAGCGAAACGGAGGCGAGACGAACGATCTCTGACCAAATTAGGAGCTAGCTGCCAGCAGCCTGCAGAAAATTCAGTGAAAACCAAGTTGCTGGCTCTGCCTTGCCTTTCGCGAAAACTAGAGTCTGGGAGCGTCGACGATCAATGACGGGACGAAGATGAAGATCTCCGAAGATCTTTCTTCGCGAAGTGAACGACGATTACGTTGATTTTATTTGATTTCTTTGCGAGACGTGAGATGTATGAGATTTCTGCATCTGGGCGAAGATCGAAAGGGAATCGATCGGTGGTGTCGGTTCTCGCGGATTTGCGTGTGTCGCGGGCGGCTTGCCGAGGCGAGGCGAGGCGAGGCGAGGCATGGCGAGAGCGAGGCGAGGGAAGGAGAATAAAACGCGAATAAACGGCGAGGTAGAAAAAGGCGCGGCGAAAGGAACGGGCGACGCGTGCAGGAAGGGCCGCCGTGAGGCTTTAAGAGGCAGCTCACAAAGGGAGGCACTGCGACGGGGGGGGGGGGGCGAAAAAAGAGACAGCGACGCGCGTACGGGGCATAACTCGCGAATAATGCGCCGTTTTATACGGGCGTACGTGAGCGAGCCGTAAGCAAATGCATTTCGCGGGAGCGGGCCTTAAGTCGGGCCTGCATGAGAGCCGCTCCGTGTCGTTACGGCGGAGACGCGCTCGTTAAAGCCTCGTACGGAGGCGCGCGAGCTCGATTCTCCTCCTCCTCGTCCTCGCCCTCGTCCTCGTCTACCTTCGTCCACCTTCGTCCTCTTATCCTGATCGCGCACCGGGCATGTTTAACAAGAACTCGCGAGAGAGGGGCCCGGCCCGCTCGTCTCGTCTCGTCTTCATTCAATATTGTTCAATTAAAAACTCGTAAAGTTCTTTGATACTGGTGGCCGGTGGGGAACCGGGAATCCGCGTCCGAGAACACCGCCCTTTCGCCCCGGATAATCCCCCATGGAATTACGAACGATTTCGCGTGATGCGAGCAATTTCCCTCGCCGGCGAACGAGCCGACCAGCCCCACGATAAAAAGAACACCTCTCCTCCTCCTCCTCCTACTTCGTCGTCGTAGTCGTCTTCTCCTTTCCTTTCTCTTTATTCTTCTGCTTCTTCTTCTTCTTCTTCTTCTCCTTCTTACTGAAATCCCGCGGCAATTTAGATATCACGAGAAAAGCGGGATAACAGCGACGACCACGATCGCTCTTAGCTTCGAGGAATCGCTCTGAAATATGCGTTCGCTCGACTTCTTGCCGTCTGAAATCGACGCTTTTAATGATCAGCCTCGATTCGACAGTTCATAGAATTCTTATGATATTTTAACGGTGGTTGCGCGGGAAACCCACTTTTCTTGCGAGCTCGGGAACTTGGATGGAAAAATCGAAAAAACGATCGTTCAGTTCCTTTAACAGGTTTTACGAGCGTGATATTAACTCGCGAGGTCCCGTACGAGCGTATGGAGTCGTTGCCGATCCTATCGACAACATATTTCGAGGGCAACGCGATCGGAGTTGGATCCCCTTTTGTCGATATTTACCAAGAATATTTCACATTAGACACCGTTTTCTTCCGGATGCCACGCGAGAAGAGAAATTACAGAAGATCGCTCCTTTCTCCAGCCGATCGCTCAAAACCAATCCGTCGATTTGATTTCTACCGGATAATGATCTCAGAAGAGCGGTAAATATTCCTTTCTTTCAATTTTCATGAATGTCCGGCGATCGTTAACGAGCAGGTGCCTTTCTCCGGCGAATCGAGATCGCACCGCGATCTACATTGAACAATTACCCGCCGCGAAAGTGCCCCAGCAATATAATGCAACAATGTTACGGGCGAGATCGAGACCGGAGTCGCGGAAAACCAGAAATTTCGCGGACGCCCGATGAAAACGCTGTAGCGCAATATAGTGCGAGTACGTTTGCGTTGAAATTGATGTGATTAGACGGGGGGCGCCCGTCGCGGTTCCATTGCATTGTGGCCGTGATCTTGAGCCCCCTTTAGTGAAAGCATAACATTAGAGACGCGCTACTTATTTTTCCGCGAAAACCGGGACAGTCGGCGAAAAAGAAATGGAAAGAAAAAAGGGCGAAAGAGAAACGTTGCCCCCCAATGGGGATTGCACGGGGGCGGGGGTTGGGGGGCAACAGGCGCCGGCACCGTTTGTCTCCATTATGATGCAAATGAACGCGAACGCGGTTCGAGGAATTTTGCGCACAACGCGCAGTGTGCAGCGACGGCCGGCCTCGATTTTTTCCGCGGATTGCCGGTTCATTAGAGTGTGCCGATTTCTTCGCTCCGCCCCGGCCCGGCCCGGCCCGACCCGGCCCGCCGCCGGCCCTGGGAAAATATCTTGGTGCGCGAATTCCCTCGGCCACGCGCGATCCAGGCCAGCTTCGTTCGCAAGAACAAATTAAGCCGGCGTGCGCGTTAATTGGGTAATTAACGGAGACGTGGCGTAACCCGCGAGAATCCAATTCGATCGGATCGCCCCGAGTCGCGACGAGACTCGATTTTCGACTGTCGACAGGGTCGAACCGATTTCACCCTTTTGGTTCCTGATGGAATTGTTCGATCCATTCGAGATTTGGTTCTTTCAAGAATACAGTTTTTTGTGCAAGCGAGATTGATGGGAACGTGGGTACTTTTTTATTTGTTAATGTCGCGTCTACCGCAGAATTGAGTCATCCGTGTGAGACCGACGCGACGGTCAAACGGTTAATTGACGGGAAAAAATTGGTCGTTATCGTTTAACTCGATGAAACTCTGCGCAGTTTAGCTCCTCGTTTCGGCCTTAATCATAACACACTTCGTTTCTTTTGTTATTAGAACCTGCAAGACGACGATGTACTGTACCAGATCTTTGCGCAGAGTCTTATCTTCATCGATCGTTTTGTATAACTCACGATAAGAAATGTTTTTCTTTAGAACACTGCCAAATTTTGAACAATGTAGACGTCTTTCGAAGTATTTCGAGCTTGTGCTTGTTATGAAAACATTGAACGCAGTCCGTTAATAGCTCATATGCGAAGAAGGAACATTTTCTGTGGTGTTTAATAGGTGTAAAACCTTGAAAACGATTCAAGGAGTGGTGAACGAAAGCGATTCGTGACTTTTCAATGAAACCATTGTTCAAATTTGAGACACGCGTTGCAGCTGAGAATACCGCTACCGTCACGAGGGTTGCCACTCGACTATACGTAAGTGACGATCGGCCTTGGTAGCATTCCTAATGAGGCAAGTCGTAGCAGTTCTGCTAATAAAGATCACTGGAGAACAGTGTATTCGAAGATTCTTTACGACTCGCGACAAGTAGACTCGCTGTAGCGCAGTGCCTAGAAATAGCGGCTGGATGGTATCAAGGCCTAACGACGAGTAACACGAATCTAGTAGAGATCGCAATGTAACTGGCGATTTTATGCAAAGTTTAACGACGAGCGTCGTAAAATTCGAATCAAGCATGAAAAATAATCACCCGATTTCAAAGTATCTCTGCCGATCCTATCGGCGGAGCTCGTGTTCAGGAAAGTTGGCCGTGCGTATGGAACTGGCTCGATCCAATTTAAGCCTAATACTTCAAGTATAATTTACGCGCGGTCTATTGTGCGCCGGTCGCGGCTAAACTTTGCCACCAGTTCGGTCTCTAATTTCGCGGAGCTAATAGATCTCGGAGCCTATTAGGAGCGGAGCTGGCAGGAACAGCGACTCGCCGCTTAATAAAACAGAAAATTCAGTTATGGCAGGCGCGGTGTGCGCTGCGTGGGATGAGGTCAGCCGACAAAAGGAAAGTGGCCGGTTCTTTTCTTCACCTGATAAGACTGTTTTCTCGGCTACAAAGAGCCGGGCTAACAATGAGGTATGCCGGTTGCGCAATAAACCGCGCGTGTATACGCCGATTGTGCAACGAAAACCAACAAACGATCATTATTGTTTAGATCCTACAAAACCAACTGCTGTTTCGCTGAACGAAACATCTGGAAATCGGTTGACAAACGGCGGACACGTGTCAACAATTTCTGTTCGAGCACGCATCGACAAACAAGCGGACGCGCTGACGTAGCAGGACATTTCGTTCCGTCGCGTCGCGTCGTTGCACGCGCAGCGTCACGCTCGTTATGCAACTAATCGCCGTCGACGTGGCTCGAGGGACTCGTCAACATCGACGACACAAAAAGAACTTCGTTTTCTTTTCGAGATTCCCGCGAGCTTGCCTCGGTGCTCCTCGAGAGAAAATCCATCAGGTCCCGTTCGTTCGGTCGTCCCAACGCGCTGCAGCATTATGCAATGAAACGCGCTTAAAAAGACGACGTTAGCGAGGCCTTATCGCCGAAGTCAGTGCTCCTTATCGCCCCGGGCATTAAAGCGACAGCGACGCGGGACGACCCGTTCATTTATTTTATTGCCTGCTCAAGGATCCCTGCCTTCCATATTTTAACACCGCTTCGACGTTACGACTGCCACGGACGCTCCGGATGGCTGTCTTCTGCGTCGAATGAGACTCGAACGCTCCCGTAACGCGGGCAAAACGATGGAGAACCTTCGAAGTCAACTAGCCAGAAAAAAATTTATTGATAAAACGCATCTCGTTTCGCTCCTTCGCCATGCCAGTCGGGGTTGGTACTCATTCCTCGACGGAGTGAGAATTTTCTTCAGCACGCGGAACGCGAGTTATTTTCGTCTTCCTTTTTCTCCAATGACTTTTTTTAGAATTTGTCCCGCAACCGAATCGGTAACGTCAAACTTGTTTACCACCGATGGCCTCGTCGACTGTTATAAATCAATTCGGGGGCCGCAATAAAAAAAGACTCGAAATAAAGATGAAACAAATTTATTTTTATGAACATCCAATACAAAATACATTGTTACACGTACAAAATAACATACAAAATAAAATATTCTGTGTGAGTGTGTACGGGAACATCGAGTTTGATTTATTGGGCGTAAGTAGAAACAGTAAATCATGACCGGACGCGTCAGTCGGTAGTTGTTCCAGTAGCATGTGTGCTCGACGACTTTGAACACTCGTTTTTGTAGAAAACGAATTTTATTACCGTTACTTTGTCCCGCGAAGCTAGCTACTTTATGATTATATTATAAAACACGTTAACGGATACCTGCGCAACTGTTCAAAGACCACCGCACGCTATAAATGCGTGAAACTCCACAATTAACAATTAGTAGAATGCATAATAACAGTTGGAACGATCGAAAAATAAGAAAAGCTCTCCGGAAATTCCTAGTTCTGAACACACAATGTTCTTTTACCCGGCGGTAGCCAATTAGCAAATTATTTCGAAAGCGATGAAATTTGTTCGAAGACTCCCAATTACAAGAGAATAGTGGAAAAGTAGAAAATAATTATAGATGTAAAGCAACGGAGAAGCGATCACAGAACAATCTGACGGAAAAAGGTGGGTGAGCAGAAGTAAATCACGGAGGTTCGCGCATGAATTAACAAGGTTCCACTTAATTAAGGAGTCGATAGCCCGCATCGACGACTGTTACGCACCGCTCGCGTCGCCTAGTCTTTAAAGGCCTTTAAGGCCTTTAAGGCCTTAAGGCGGCTTCTAATTATTCACTTTCTCCGGTGTCTCACGGTGAAACGGCCGAGATTTACGGGCTCGCGTCTTGCTCGAAGTAATTTCGTCTGTTAGCTCCGATCGGGAGACGACAATATCCGTCGCGAGTCTCCCAACGCATTTTTATGGCGAAGAAATTAAAACGACTCTCTTCGTTTATCTTGTGTCTAATCCAGAACATGTTTTGACCACTTCGGCACGAACGATTGCCAACAAAAATGATATACTGGGAATGATCTCTTATGCAAATTCGATCAAACCCTGCGTTCAGCGTCTTCCCCCGTGAGTTTTATTGCCGGTGACGTCAATTAATGAATTTTCGAGCGGCAGCTAGCGTTGAATTTCGTTCGCAATCGATGCTGCCATGTTCGATCGAAGTGATGGACAAGCCTATTAGACCTAATGGACGAAGTTTGCATTCGGAATTAGCGCGAAGAGTGTACCCGATCGCTGGTATTAATATTCTGTCGGTAGTTAAGCACTCGGGATCTATCATCGGAGATCGAAGGAACGCTAAGGAGAATCTGCCACGCAAGACACGTCGCAGCGATAAGGATTTTTATCGGTAGGATAATTCGACGATTTAAAGACCTTTTGCCGGGGGAGCATCATTTTTACCTGACCCGTTGACACGTTTTAACATTAAACCTACCGAGCCTTAAAAGTAACTGGTACATGTTCCGCTATATAAAAATGACAAGATTGATTTTATTTCGACTTTGCATACAACCATTCCTTATGAAATCATTTTTATTATTTAATGTTTAGTGTTAAGACCGGTTTATACTCATGAGTTCAGGGATTCGGACAGAATTTGGTTACCCTGGTTTTGTAACTAGCATTTATACACAGCCGTCCATGCGGTCCGTGCACGTTTGAGAGTATAGGGAAGCGAGTGGCCTCGCAGCCGGAAGAGGGATACCCTATTCTTCGCGGAATCGGTGAAAAACTCGCGGAAGACCAGTCACAGCTGTCATAGAAAATCAAGGGAGAGTCTGTTGATCGAGGCCAAACACGGTCATCCATGAAACCGCTTTCTATTCGTGCGTTTCTCGCCGTCCCCAGCTGGACGGCCGGTGGACTTAGCGTCTTTAAAGAACGCCGCGGGATGCGATAATCGATCGTTTAAATTTGCGGGCACGACTTCCACGTTGAATCGCACGCGGAGATGCGCGGAAACGGACCTGTATCCTCCACTACGATTGCCGATGGATAACCAATGGATCGTGGATTTACATGCATCGTGTGATTTCCAAAGTTTCCCCGTGCGCGTAATATTCTTCGCAATAGAATTGATCGATTCGTTCGAATCCAATTTATTTCGCGAGGAAAATATGTTTCGACGACGTCCGCGATTATTTCGATTATTTCTTGATAAACTGGAAAGCTATCTACTGCAAGGTAGAATTAAAACGAATCGGTCTGAAAGAGGCCGTAGCGGATCGATTATACGGTACGTTATTTGTTAACGACCGAGACACGTGCGAAAGACATCAATTTCCACGGCGATCCGAGGACATTTATTAACCGTCGTGATTTCTCTAATTTCGCCCGGTAACGAAGACGACCGGTGGGAAGAAATCGTTTCGATAACGCACAGAGGTAAAGAGAGAAGGAAGGCAGGATCGCCGGTTGGCAGCCGCGGTGATCAATATAAATCTCGGTTTTCAATGAACTGCCTGGGAAATTGGCCGGTTCTCCGCGAGATCGCCGATTCGTTTATCGATCCGCGGGTCCGGGGGAGCAGGGAAAAATCGGATACGAGACGCGTTAAGGATCGTAGATACGTCGCTCGCGGGAGAAAGTTTAGAAAGGAACGAGATCCGTTCGCGGTCGTAAATATAAAACAAGGAAAAAGAACCGGACCGAGATCGACGTCGGCTGTGTTTGCATTTTACAAGTCACGTTCCGCGGACGTTGCTGTAAACCCGAACAAAACCGACGAAAATCGGTAACAGAACATCGGGAACGAGAAAGAGAGCGATCAAGATAGATAGACGGAGAAATAAACGATCGAACGATCCCAACGGTACAAACGATCGTGGAGATCCGTTTCGGGGCCGTTGACGATACGCGGTGCACGCGGTTCCCGATCCTCGCTTTCTCGATAATGAGAAAATTGCGCGCACGGTTCGATCGATCTTGTAACACGATCGGCCGATCATAGAGTGTCGATAACGCGCCGCGACCCCTCGAGGCATCGAAACGGAAGTGATCGATGGGCTCGACGTAGCATTTCCGATCTACACCTCCGATCGTTTCTCGATCGCTTCCGCGGGGCCCCGGCTCGCGGTAACTTGCGGTCCACGGTACGCGAATCCGAGGAGAGATAGCGGAGAGAAAGAGAAAGAGAGAGAGAGAGCATGTCTTGCGACGCCGGCTTCCCGATTCATTAATTTCCGCTTACCTTCGTCCGGTTCAGCGGGTTCGAGAAGTCCCAGCCGGGGGCGACGAACAGATATCCGCATTTCGAAATCTTCCTCGTTGCCTGTAACAGAAGATTTTGCAATGTTCAAACACTTTTCACACGTGACAAACAAGCGGTTAAAGTAAAATTGCATATAGTCAATTTAAAATTACGATATACATTTTCTATACAATAACGTCAATTTATTTCATTTAGCAGTAACAACGATTACAGTATCTCTCAGCTGTTCGTAGCCTGCCGAAGCTTACACGAGAATACGATTGCGTTCGAAAATGCTTTGGCAAGTTTCGAGATGAACGAGAGAAAACACGTCGAACCGCAAAGGGTTAACAGTGAGAACTGTACAAAGCACCCTTGTTAAATTTCACTTTCCGGCTGCGGGATCCGCCGGAAACGGCGCGACATTATGAAAAAAGTTCTCGCGGCTGCATTCCTCGCGAAACCGTCGGAGACAATCGACCGCGAAAAGCAATATGCTGGATGAACGAGACAGCTAATCAAACTTTCCGACAGCGCCGCGCGCCGGATCCTCTTCAAACTCTATTATTATGTTTGAAGGAAGATTTAGGGGCAGCCATCGGCGCGGCAGCCAGGGTAGAAAGAAAAGCCGGCTTCGAATAGCTAGGAACGTGCCGTGCAGAGGGGAACAGAAGCCATTCAGGTGAGGAGTAGAGTCACGTGAGCCGGGTAGCTATCTCCTAGGAATCTTAAATCGGTCATTCATCAGCCGGCCGCCTACCAGAAGACGTTTCCTCTCCCGTTTCCCGTGTTTCCACCCTGGAGACCATCGCAACGCGTCCCGCGTACCACACCGACGAAACTCTCCTTCTCTCGGAAGGGTGGAGTTATGGTTGCGAGCAGTAAACTCCGTCGACGCACGGGAATTTAAGGTTTCCGGTGTAATGGCTCGCGAGGAAGTCGACGAGCGACGCTAAAACGGTCGATCACCGGAGAAACTCGCGTTGATCTCTCGCTGTTCCAGAACATATTACGCTTGGCAGAGAAAATTCTTTTATAATATCTCGCTTTTACAACGCGAGTTCGCAAATTTTCTGCTGCTACGCCTCGTGGCTTCTCTTCGCTGCTCGTGCGTTTTCACGCAGTTTCATGCACTTCCACGCTTCGTACGGGGAGGAGCAGGTCGAGTTTCCTTGGAAATATGTTAATCGACTTCTCGGTATTTGTTTTACATCGCATTATCCCCTTGGGTGCACGCGGAAAACGTTTCCGTGCACGGGAGGGACGAATATACTTGCTTCGCTTGCCTCAGAATTTCGTTAAACCCTTATTCGTCCCTTGCATCGCTCTGATATCGAGTTTTTCTCGTGCACGCGAAAGTTGATGGAAATCTAAGAAGCAGGACGTGTCTGTATGTACTTGGTTTTGTCGTATATGGAGATACCGACAATTGTTTTCCGTCTGACATCAAGCTAGAGAGTTCGCTGTCAAATTTCATTGAGTTTTATAGATTCTGTAGATTTCTGGAGACCGCGAAAGGGTTAACGTGAAGGGAGACTCGATTGAACGGCGCGCTTTCCAAATATTCGCAAGACAGCCGATACCTCGCGTCGGGAGTACAACAAAACGATCCCGCGGAGATGCAGGCGCGTCACTTTCGCTCGTTACGAAAGCTGCATCTGCAACAGGCTCGAAGGGAACAAGCTACACGCGGGGGAACGCGTTCTCGGTTTTTCTCTCGAGCTCCGAGCGAACGCAAACTTGAAACGCCTGGAATTACGCTCGACCGGTGTTGCTCGTGGCAAAAGATCGAGTTCGACTCGGTTCGACATCCGAACAAAAATTTCACCGGCGTTGCTACGATGCGCTAACCGACCCAGATGTCTTTCTAATTAATGCCGCAAGCATACGCGACCACCGGAACATAATTAGGATGCGTCCGAGCTATCATAAAAATTTCGTTTCGGCCGAGTGTCGCGCTCTCCAAACTGCTTCGTTAGACAGTGGTCTTCTATATTTTTTTTCATCCGATCCGGTTTCTAATTTTCTGATCGTTTAAATTCGATCGCTGATCAACGAACCGATGAGATTTCCATTCGACGGTCTCGATTAGGAGAGCGTGCTCTCCGTGGATATCTACTGCCCCGCTTATGATAATGTCACGATCCTAGATAGCAGCTCGCTTATTTAGGATTTCGTTCGCCACTTTCGCGTTTTAATCCCGCGACGACGACGCCGTCTCGTTATCCGTGGAATTTCTTTGACGCTACTTTCTACGGACATCTTATCGAAAACGACGCACGAAATTACAGATCGCGAACGCCGGACTGGTAAATGTAAATCGACAGAAAGTCCCCGCCAGTACGCCGAGGCGTATGCTCAATGGGCAAATGAAAGTCTCGACGATTTTATCGGGTAAGAGCACTACTAATAGCCCGTGCTCATTAAGATTTTGCTAAAAAGTTTCCGACAGACCAAGCTAAATAACGTTAATAAACGTCGTTCTTAAGCATTTGCATCGCTCCAAGCGAACTTAATAATGATAATTAGAGATTCGTGTATTATACTGTTTATACCTGCTTGCGTCAAGTAAACATTAATTGATTTGGTACATCTGAAAGTGTACGCACGAGTACTAAATCTGAAAATAATGCTGAAACAGTTTTGACCCGCTGGATTGGCATTTTCGCCCACTACGCGAGTATTGAGAGGAAATACAATATATGATTATCGCCGTAGCCGAGATTCGTCGGCGAGAAAAATAACCGCGTCGAATTCTGGTGAAATTTACGGGTTTCTCGGACGAAAGACAACAGAGAGTACGAGTTATATGACTTTCTGCGGGGTTCTCTTTCTCTCTCGCTCTCGTCGACGAAAAAATAAAAGGGTGCTGTACGAGGAGAGGGGTGCGGGGTGTCGGTGTCGGTGGCAAGAAGAGTAATACGTCTTCGGTTCTCGTGGCTGACGATCATTTTCCAGTGCGTGGCAATCACGAAACGAGGCGATCATCTGGCCGGCCGAGGCAAGAACGAGAATTCACTCTGCTTTATGGAGAAATAAAGTCGTGGCTGGCCGGCTCGAGGCAGCGAGAGTTCTCCTCGGTGCCCCGGAGCGCGTCTTTCTTTGGAGAAAATTATGGTGCTCCCTTGTATGGGCTAAACAAAAGATCACGGGCACCGACAAAAAGCCATCCGCGATGCCTAAACGCGCAAGCAACCACGGAATTTCTATTGTGACCGCTTAACAGAAACCTTGTCCACGATAAACTAATTTACGCGCGAGATTTTCATGCCTAATCGGGAATTTCTGAGCCTACGAAACGGAGACGATGCCTTTTGCTGCGGTTCGATTAGCGGTGCAGGCAAATTTTATTACGCGTGATTTATTCCGTCGCTTTTTATAACGACCACTACGTGCTACCATTCAGTTTTGTTCTTAAAATACTACAACCGAAACAAATCTAAGGACTTTTGCGTCTTTCGATGCGTGTAGCTTTTTTTCGCATCTGCCCGATTTTGATGAAATTTTCAGAATATGTATAATTGACACGGATTCCTACAACTTTCATCGTTATCTTTGTAATTCCAGGTAATTGTATTTCGTTCAAAATTTCTTTTTTCACGTCGCATAATAAATTAATTGTTTAAACTTCTCGAAAAAATCCAAGTCGTACGATCCGATATTAAAATAGTTATCGTCCTTTTAAAAGTATCCGAATTGTACTATGGTTCACTGCAGCTAGACTTGCACAATCAAAATAACAGGAATCGAATGCAGCTAGACCTGCACAAAACAATTGATCGTTTCAATGCAAACCAATTCGATGCGAGTGACACTAACAATTTAATCGATCACTGTGCATCAGCCGCGTGTAATGCTTGATAGTTCCAGTTTAAAAGCTTGCAAGGAAACAGAGCGATTTTGCAGCTCCGCGATAGAAACTTCTTCCTTTAGAAACTGTGTGCCGTTTCGAATGAAGCACCGATAAAATTTCAGGGAAACGGTGGAATCGCGCCGGTAGTTTTCCGCCGCGCTTTTGTTCATCGGTGGTGTAGCGCTCGACAGTCTGGCCGGAAGTCAATTGTGAACGCGCGACGAACGACAGGAAGTCAGCTCGGAGAGCCCGGACGGAAAACGGTTAAACAGAGCGTAGATTCGACGCAATCGATTCGAACCCCGGCAAAAAAAGTTCCATCGGGCGGTGCGAGTTATTTATCTCCGCGGATAGATCGAATAGAGAGGCGCAGCTCAGCCGCGAAGGAATTCGCGATTTTACTGGTCTCTTCGTCGAACCGCGATTTTAATCGTTCCCGATGAATCAACTCGCGCCGCGAATTCCAGCCTCTCCGCCCCCCGTCTCCAGTGAAACAAAACCACCGGGAAATACTTATTGTTGAATTGGATCTCGGATTCCCCGCTAATTTCGTATCGAGTTTACTACTTCGCGTAAAATCCATCGCGATCTCCGCGCGATAACACGGATGCCATTCTTAATTTCACCTCGAACGTAATCGATCGTTCTCGAACAACCGACTTTTTCGTTTGTTCGCTCGTCGGTCAGAAAAATAACACAACAAAAGCTTTTTAATCTCATTCGGAACCTCGCACGGCTATCTGAATCTCTACACGGCTCTCTACTCACGGCAAATTACTTCCTACAGGAATCGAAAACAATGTACACCAGAAGCTCCGCGTACAAATTTTTCCTTTCACCGAGAGCAGCCGATAATGAAACATTCTCGCGCGAAGTTTCCATCCGTCTCTCTGTGGTTTACGAAGTGCGTACACACCGTAGGTACGAAAGCAAGCAATGTAACAAGATCGGCAATAAATTCGAACATAAATTTTTCCTATCGCTTCTCGTACGAAGGATCCTCGAGCAAGTGAATATCTCTTCGGCACTTCGTTTTGCGGATTGCTCCGCTCGGCGCGGCGCGGCGCGGCGCAGCGGTATCGAAAGCACGAGCGTGTCCGCAATCTATCAAGCCGTTCATCAAGAATTGAAATCGCAGCACGCTTCCACACCGAAACGATTCCATCCAGCTGAACGTTTCACTGGAGGACCAGGGAGATCTCGGCGAGGTATCGCGCTTTCTTCGAACAAAGCGAGCGTCTCAATACGTCTGGACGGGCGCGAGCCCGCTCGCTCGCGAAGAGAATCGCCTTGCCGCCGTGTTGCCAGCATCCGAGGCCAATTTATTCATCCGCTGACCCAATCGCGAGCGAGCGAGCAACACCTCGGCTCCCACGAGCGAACCCGGACCGATACTAATTAATATCGCAATCTCGATCGATGCCTCTATAAATCATCCCCGGGACAGACTCGACCATGTCTCTCCCTCGCTCTCTCCCTCGCTCTCTCCCTCCCTCTCCGTTTGGCCTGAGGTGCTAATCCGTCGGTCGGACGATCGATCGACGCCGATTTACTAATCCGAGGTCGAAGGAACGGGCTCGCAGCAGCCTGCTGAGACACCGTGTTGCACAATCGGCGAGACACTTGTCTCGCGATTGGCAATAATTGGACAGCAGGTTGATCGGCAGAGTGGTAGGGGAGTTGCCAGCTTCCTCGCAGGTCGTCCTTGACACGGTTTCGTGCGAGTCCTTGCCAGTCCTTAAGCTCTAAACGCGACCCAGATGCAAGCCCACTCTCGCGCCTCTAATCTCTAATAAGGTCGAGACACAAAGGTGGCTCTACCGATCATCGATGGGTGTAGGTGCGCGCAGATGCCAGGTGCGCAACAACGGATCTAAGCAGACGTGGAACCGGTGGGCATTCAACGCAGCCTGGAGACAACAGCCTTTATTAAGGCAATTAAAGATCAGGCTGCTTCGCCACCTCGTTAGCCAATCAGACCGTGACGTGGGCGATGCCCGGCCAATCAGAAAATACCGTTGCACGCGCACGGTGCACCACCGGCGATTCCAAGGTGCACGACCTGCATACAGGAAGCTGACGGAGATCGGTCTGTCGTAGAGACTCGATAGCGGGAATCGACAGACACTTTGTATCCGACGCATCAATTTTGTTTCGCGAATGCAGAAAATCCGTAATCCGATGATAATATTTTCTTGAGAGGTTATGCGAAATAATGATGTTTGAAGGAGGTGGAGAAAATATATATTTGTACATAAGACGTTGTCGGAGGCGTCTCAACGACAAGACGTCGGAGCATCGAACAACGTGATCAACTATCGATGCGATACCGCGGTTCGCGAACGGATCCGCTAAAGCGGCAATAACATCTTGAGGTTTAGCCGGGCTGTTAGCGGTCTGGGCAGCTAATTGAGTAGAAGGCAGCGCGAAGCTGGGAATGGACCGTGCCGAACGTCGTGTCCGACAACGTGACGCGATGGTGTCTTCGAGTTTGCCTGGGCGCTGAATCGAATCTCGCGGTGTATTTTTCGCGTTCCGCCTAACTACCGCGGAAGAGAAAGGTTAGAATTATGCCTGGCGATACGGCCAGGCAAGGGGACAAACTCGTTCGCGTCCTCGCCGCTCGCATTTATTCCGTTCACGTCCTTCGAACGCTGCCGGTTTTTACAACGATCGCCGCGCGTTCGTTCGTTAGTTCGTTCGTTCGTTCGTTCGTTGGTTCGTTCGTTCGTTGGTTCGTTCGTTCGTTGGTTCGTTCGTTCGTTGGTTCGTTCGTTCGCTCACGCTCTGTCCCGTGTCATTATCGTGAAAGTGTTAGGACAGGATCCGAGGAGATAATCCTTGTCATTGGTCCCGGCGCGGAGGATGCGAAAGCGATCGCGAGGAAGGGCCGTCGCAATGGGAGCGAGAAATGATTATAGCCGGCGCGCGTTTCATGGATGATCTCTCGGCGAGAGAGGATTCGTCGCACGCCGGGATCGAAATAACTCGCCGGAACGATAGGTGTGTCGTTCACGCTAACTTCGAGGAATTAACACCGTGGAAAAATCCGTGGAGTTATGGACGAACCGGATCGGGATTCTCTCTCTAGGCGAATCGCGAAAGATACGACGGACCCTCGACGACCGCTTTTTACATTGCGATTCGATCTTCTCGCGATCGGCGTCGGATAAAGCGATTTTTTCTTCGAGCGGTCCCACAATCGATACAAGCTTCCTGTATTCCGACACTGAGAACTATGAATCGCTAATCAATTTTTTTCCAAAATCGGTCCCGGCTTCGTTTCAAGCTCTTCCGCGTGATTAATAGCTGGGATTTTGATGGTGATCGAATACGCAGACTGAAAGGAGGCTCGAGGTAAGATTTTTACCGTTTCGAGTCTGTTTATAAATCATGGACTTTCGATTTTTGCCATTTTTCGATCGTCTAACGGAGATTGATCGGAGTTACGAATTTTTGTCTTGCAAACTACCTATCGGACTGAATTGATCGTCAATTTTGTTTCGACCGAGAAGGTTTGACTTTCGCCGGTATTTTTATTCATAAAAACTGTCTATAATTTTTTATGAATGAAATAGTAAGATTAATGCAATCTGTCGTCGTGAAAACAGGTAAAAATTACACGATTTGAAGTGACGACTCAAACCCGCCTTAATTTCACATAATCGGAGATGGAACTGGGTTCAATATGTGCATACCAATCCAAGTTCAGTATTTTCAGGGTCGGAGGAAGAAGCGGACCAAGCTACCGGCTCTCCGAATCCTACATTTTCGATTCCCATGCAATTACTTTATCGCCTAATCTGCGGGGTCGATTCTTTCAGCGGGAGTTCATAGGAGGCTGGCGGCGTCCACGTTGGCGTAAGCGCGCACGGGTACATATGCGAATACGTGTCGTGCTCGTTCGCTCTTAGGTCGATTGTTTCTCTCTTTTTGCCGATAATCTTGTATAATCCCGCGACCGCGGGTTTCTCGGAAGCGGTCTAGGGAAAAGCAATTTACCGCGAGTTTCTCCGAGTGGAGAGGAGCGTAAATCTCCCGTCGAACGAGCGACGGGGGCCACGTGTGCGCGTTAGACAATGCGGGAACGTCGGCGACGGTACCGCTACGATTTCTTTGCCGGCGATTTCTATTCCCTTGGAGTTCGAGGCTCGTTTTCCCCGGGGCTGCACGCCGCTTCGCGTCGCGTCGCTTCGCGTTGCTTGCCGCAATCAGCGATTTGTCCCGGCGATGGCGAAGGAAGTTTCTACTGGCTGGAAAAGAAGCCTCTCGTTCGTAGTTCCGTCTTTCGTTTCGACGCGAGGCGACTTCGAGGTGAAGTGGTATAGGTGTACGACGAAAGATAGCCTTACTCGCGCGTTCGTTTCAACGCGAAACGATTTTATGTACATACACAGGGCGCGGCTTCGTTTTCCTTGAAAATCGAGTTTGAAAATGCAGCGATTACGCGTAGTATGAGACAGGAATCTCAGAAAAACTCGGGAAAGTAGGAATCCGCTGACCAAGCCGCTACAGGGGGCTCTGGTTGCGCGCTTCCCTTCGGCGAGGAGCGTCGCTGGAAGAAGCTCGCGTGCACGCAGGGAATCCCACGCGTCTCGTCGCCTCTGCGTATCCCACATCCGGTGTCCACACCGAGTCGAAACCCCGACTCACTCTGGAAACCTGTCCCCACCAGACTGCGATCCTATCGCGTCGTGAAATTGATCGACGAAAGGATTAAAGACGCGAGCGAGAGAGAGAGAGAGGAAACACTTACGGGTTCTCGCGGGACCGATTTTTCTAGGAGACAGCTCGCCTCCTGCAAGGACGACCGTGTCTCTCCTCAGGTACCTCCTCGCACCTCGCCGATCGCAGACACTCGGAAATACGAACGGTTTAATGAGACCTCGCGGTGGGCTAACGAGACTTCGACGGATAAAACTGCAACGGGGAGAGTTCGACTTTCCACGTTTTAATTAGTCGGGTTGATGCCGAATGGGACACGCGAGCCGCCACGTTTGCCGCGCCAGGGATTATAAGAGAACTAGGGATTCGATGAGGAGGGATCGGAGCTTGCGTGGGTTACGATTATGCACCGATGTGCACGATCGTAATTACATCTGTCGGGGGAATCTCGAGTTTTGTAAAACGACCGGTTGCAGAAGGTTCGAATCGTTTTAACGTCGGTCTGCCACGCTTTCGAAACTTGCTACGAAGTACTACTGTTTCGTCATAATCTGATTCGGTCACATTATCGCTTCGGCCAGTAGCGAACAATTAAACGTGTTAAAGTAAAACATTAGGTTTGCTGTATTTTTTGGAAAACCCCGCAATCCGGATAATAACGTGAAATTCGTTCGAAAGTTATTGCTCTATGAAAATCGTGAATCTTTTGAAGGGAAACGATGTTCGCGGGCGGAAAATGGGGTCGTCGATGGAAGCTTGGAACGAAAACGCGCGTCCTATCTGAATTCGAGGGTCCCCTGATTTTTTCCTAGACGCTTCTGTGTCCCGTCTCTTTCCCACGACGACGGGCACGCCGTATTGCTCCGTTTCCACGCGAGCTGCAATTAACGAAGCGTTCGTAATGCCAGTCCTACAATTAAGTGGTCGTTAAACCTCCGCCCGGGAAAAGTGAACTCGGCTGGGCCTCGGTCTTGACTAAACAAGCCAGCCAGCCGGAGAGTTTCTGTTAACGCGTTCGCGAGAAAAGAGTGGAGAGAGAGAGAGAGAGAGAGAGAGAGAGAGAGAGAGAGAGAGAGAGAGAGACAGACAGACAGACAGACAGAGAGAGACAGAGAGAGAGAGAATATGGAGGCCGAGAAAAAAGGAGAAAAACTTTTCAGCACGGCCGCGGTTCGACGAAACGACTCGATCGTTAATGACGTTCACCTGCGGTTGTGCAAAGACCACCTTGCTCGTTCTCAAACGGTTACAGGCTCAAACCCTTGCTAGCTAGGCGCATAACTCTGATCCTGACGAGATGAAGACATCCCGCGAGGGAGCCCGTAATGTGCAACGGCGATTTTTCAGGTTGTCGACCCGGTTGTCCCGATCAATCTTGTCTAAACCTCCAAACACTTTTCTTGGTCTGAAAGTAAGCGCCAAGAACTTTTCCATGTATCCAATCTCGATTGTTCTCGTGCAGAGACACAGAGGAGCGTGTGAAATTTGACTGGAAACAGTAAAGCAAAGGGTTCAATCGAACATTCTTAGACTCATCGCACTCCTCGCACCTCGAAGACGCACCTAAATATCTGTTCCAACATTTTCAAGCAACAGAAAACGATTGTACCTCCTAAATCTTATCCAAACGATTGCAACAAAGTGTTCAACCCAGCGTCTCCGCGACACTCTTCACACCCCGAAGAGCTTTTCCAGGTATCTAATCTCCGGTTTCCATCGAAGAACACCGTCGGAGCAAGCGTGGTAACGCATTCGTCTCTTTGTCTGGTGTTGTTCCTTCTGAATCGCAGATATCGGTTTGCATAATCCTCCCGATAGATCAAAGTTCCTTCGTGATCGTATTCTTTTTCTTTTTTTTAGCAGACAATCCATCCGAGCCGCGTCGCGTAGGATCGTCGGTTCTTGTTCTCGCGACGGAACACGCAGGACGCGTTCTCACCTCTTCCAGTAGCTCGTTAGCGATTTGCGTGGCAACAATGGTCGACGGGAGTCTAGGTAATTATTCTGTACACATGCACGGGCCCCCTCCCTCGTGGCTGCTGTTCTTCTCGTCTTTCTCTTTCGTCGTTGTTGGTCCTTCTTCCACGGCGTCGAAACACACGGGCCGACGTTCGATCCCACACGTCTTCGACCTCCAACGCTTCTCTTGGGTAATTCTTTCGGAGTCCCGGCTAACCTGCCGGGTTATTTGTATGCATTTGTATGCACAGCTGTATTGTTGTTGCAAAACACGCGAGCCGGTAATCGACGTAACACGCCGAGAGGGTCGCGGACCCCAGCGCGGCGGATCTCGCCGCGATGTCTGCCTTCGTAGAGAGGTTAAAACGAGAGAAAGAGAAGAAGACGGCAGGCGAGTTAATCTTGCGTAACGTAATGATTCTCTCTCTCAGTCTCTCTTCTCTCCTTTGGCTGCTGAGACGTTGCTCGCTGGCCGCGCAGCTTTTCGATTTCTTGCGTCCCGGCCATGATCGATGATGGTAAATCGTACGAATGCTTTACGATGATAATGATACGTTACGATTCTACGCTCTCTCTCTCTCTCTCTCTCTCTCTCTCTCTCGCCCCCTGCCTCCGCAGCTCAGCATCTCCGACGGGGACATCATCCTCTGCTTGCAGCCCGGAGTAATGACTCTTCCGTTGATGGGGGATTCGATCGAGCGTGGACTCGCGTTTCTTTGGCTCGGCAACGACCCGTCCAGTTACGTTTCCATCGGTAAAAACGAGACGTCGCCTCGGACATTGTTCCTATCAGCCTTATTGCAGGATTAGCCCGGATCAATGCCGCGTGACTGTTAGGTTCCTGAGCACGGGTGCCCGATTCTGCCTTCGAGCGAACCTGCAGGACACGATGAGCAAGAAGCGTTCCGAAGGGACCGGGAGGTAACGCTTGCTCGAGGGGCTGAAATTCTTCGGCGGATCCGGTCGTCGAAGAACTGCGAAGCCTGCCGACAACTTGCTTCCTGTCCAACCACTCGGATTCGACCGCCGGCGATCCGGTTGCCTGGCGGTGTTGTTCATAAATCGGTGACGATAAGGGTTAATAAATCGGCAGCCTTAAATTCATTTAATGTTCCTACCGTATCGAATACGCATCGAAATTTTGCTTTTCCTACGGTGACTCCAGCCGAAATCCCGCAGAATTGGAGCAACCGGTACGAACGTGGGCAGTGCACGCGATAGCGATCGGCTAGAAATCCCACGGTCTCCGGAATCATGTCAAGGACAATCGACGAGTCGACGGCGACCGATATTGTTGACCGATCTCGAGGCGAGACGGTTTCTTGACCTGACCCACGCCGGAGTCTCGTCAGCCTCGGACGATAGAGGAGGCCTCGTGAGAGATATCCCGAAACCAGACGGCGGGTTAAGGTGAATAAGGTGGAAAACGTGGGTGGATATAAACGTAGGTGGATATAAGGTAGACCGATGTCGTGATGCGCACTTGTCGGGAATGACTGGCCGAGCCTCCCGCTCGTGGTTGCCCCGGGCGATCACGGGTATAATGTGCAACTGCGGGGTCTCTCGTGTGTGCCGCGGTGTGTTTCCCCTCTCCACTCGTCCTCGGAGAGTCGAATCCTTGTCAACCGACTGTAGAAAGCACGCAGAAGAAGCATCGGCTCTCGTGCCGTTACCGAACATACTTATTCCAGGTCTTCAGCATCGAGGAGATTAGAGTCTGCTCGAAGACGCGCTGCCTCGGACCGACATGCAACGATTTTTCATGTGTGGCGGCCCGCGGGTGCAAGACGTGTTCTTATTTACCATAGGGATCCTCGTCGAGACCCGATCGGTCTGACGGAAAACAGAGAAATTCGGAGAAGAGCATCGTTGCACTTGTCGGAGCTAGATTGTTAGAGAATACGGAACCTAGATCAGGTTTTGAACGCAACAAATTGGCCGGGCGTCTTCGGAATTGTGAGGAAGGTCGTCACGTACGCTCAGGACAGTCTAGAAAGAGGGACAAGACGCTATTCTTTCGTTCATGGTAAAAATAAATAGGTCAGACGAAGAAATCATAATTTTCGCGACCTTCGGAAGGGAGAGGATCGGAACTTCGCAAGGAAACGGTCTCGTGCGAACAAGAGAGGAGAGTGGTAGAGAGTAACGACGGGACGGGACGTGCCTCGACTGCGATTTCGCGGCGAAACAAGAAAATCGAGAGTAGCCTGGCGTGCGCATAAGAGAGTGGTTTGTTTCTTGCTTTCGTCCGACGGACCTCGAATAGCAATGTTCTCACGCTAGGCTGTTGGGCCGGGCTGTTTCTCGGGCCTGGCTCTCCGTCGCCCGTCGCGTCGGGTGAAAACGAATTCTCATTGACCGGCCGATCTCGCGCTCTCCTTGAATCGCAGCCAACTAACTTCGATTTCACGGTCACCCGGTACCTGGAATCCTAATCAGAATGTAATCGTCGAAACGGTGGCTCTACTCTACTGTGCGCCACTCGATCGCTTATGCGTCATCGCGTCGGGACCGTGTGCAAGAAATTTCACTTACGTTGAATCAATACGAACCGTAAATATCACCTCTAATTGTAGAATGCCCCACCGAACAATGCCTGCTTCTCTAACGATTTCCCGTGCAAAAGCACGCGTACGATTCCGGTAATTGGAGAAGGAGACTTGCGGAGCGGATGTTTCTTCGGCGTAAACATCCCGGAGATCCTAGAAATCGCATCATCGACAAGACGAATCGTCCGCGTGGCGAAAGTTCAAAGAGTCGCGCGTCAAAGTCTCGGAGATCCTCTCCCGGATTCCAGTGAAAGTCAGTGTTCGCGACAGCGTCGCTCGTCTGTCCGGAACCCCGGGACCCCGGGACCCCGAGACCCCGAGTGTCGGCTGTTGAACATCGGATTCGCGGCTTCCGTTGGTCTTGGGGGGAGGGGGCCCGGAAGAGACGCCCGGGGACCTAACGATCGCCATGTAGAGGTTGATCCTCGGGAACGCTCTGCGTTCCGTCGATCGATCCTCCTCTCCCGGAATCCATGGCTTTCCTCGAAACCGTCCAAAAGGGAATATCCTGGCGCGGCGTCACATTACTCGTAATCTAGCTCGCTAACGAATTCAACTGTCGAGTTAAGGTGAACGGGGCCCCGTGTAACGCTTCTAACGGTACTCGGCGGTGGTTCCACGCATATCGTACAAGGACTAGGCCGGCAACGCGTTCCAGCTACCGGTTCGATTGTTTCCGTATCGATTTCCATTTCTCTCTTATGGCGACCCTTAGGCTAATGACAATGAAACGTATTGCCCGGCACGGTCGTACAACGCCGCACCGTCCCGCGAAGTTATATTGCGACATTTTAGGGCTCGTTACCGACGCGGCAACCACAGACCAGACAGACCCGACCGAGAGATATTGGCGTGGTGTAGCCGCGCGAAACAATAAGGAACACGAAAAATCGACGAGAACCCACCTTTGCGGATGGAGCACAGATATACGGCCCAACCGCGTTCCTAGGCAAACGTGTCGCGCGTCCTTTTATTGCCACCTAGTATCACATTGTAGTTTCTCTCGAACGTTTCGGTTTCGAAACAGTCCGTTAAAATAGCTCCGAATGCGAAAGGGTAATTTTTGGAACTTCGTGGAAATCGAAAAAATGCAGATTTCGCATCGAGGTTCAACAGCTACGCCATTTATATTTTTATACCGTCAGCGTATATTCTTCATGAATTTTTTCTGATCTTTGCGAGGTGCGCCTCTTCGATAGGACAACAAAGAAATACATTTCTGTTGTAGTAGTACCTACAAGCGAGTGTAGACAGCCGACAATTAATATTGACGATTTTTGTGACCCGTCGAAGTCGCGTACATCGTATATCTAGTGTTAAATAAATTCATTTATTCAAGCACGTAAAAAGCGTTCATTTTGCAATTCATGTTCCTCGGATTATCGTTTGTGTCTACCGTTACAGTGCATCGACTCTTGACCCGCAATAAAAGTCACGTCAACGGTCTATAAATATACCTTTGACATTTTATAGGAAATTAAAAACGAGGTACCTCGACTCCAAGAAATGTGTAGATACTATTAATTCAACGACCTCTGCGATAACCATTGCGTTTGACTTCGCTTGTGGCTTGTAATTGATCGGTAGCGAATCTTTATGCAAAATAAAAGTTGTCTAAGTCGATCGTAAAAGACAAGATTTTTGAGGGGTTACGTGTAAATAATTATATACGAGAACGGTGGAAGAAATATATTTCAAGTATGAGAAGAAGTTGTGGTTGGTGTCTACAAGACGGGCGCACGATTAGAACTAAAGGAAGTATTCCTTCGTTCCCGAAGGAAGGACAGCATGCTGTAAAATGAAGGGGAATCTGGGATTTCTCGATATACCTAGGATGTTGGGTTTTCCACAAAATTTCGTAAAAGGCCAAATGTTTTACCTTGACAAAGATAAATGAAAATGCATTTCCACTTTTATTCATTTTAACCAGTTAACCGCGTTCGACGCGTATACGCGTCAATCCAGAACTCTATCGCGGTGCGATAACAATAACCTTTTCAAGAATGAATTGTTCATTTTTTATCAAATAAAAATGTAATCCTTCCTCGTTTTTCGTAAAATTTATAATAGGACCATTTGCTCTGCGTTCGACGCGTATACTTGTCGTTGCTTGATTTTAATTCGAAACTCGGTCGGGGATTTTTAAAACTAAATTCCACGGTTAAGAGGTTAATAACTTTCATGTCTTTACAGTTTTACATTTGACCTTTCTCGTTGTACATTAATGTAGTACTTCAAGTATCTTCTGCTAAGAAACAGTCTATTCAAATTACGAACAGGCGATCACAGCGAGGAATTTGAAAGAGAAGAGAACCATACGAGAGCAACTGGTCACAGGAAAGTTGACTGACCGACGAATTTAGGATTTCACAATAGTTTCTCGGTATCGATCTCGATATCAGACAAGATTAGCCTTGTCAGTGACAAATGCACGAACGTGAATCCTGTTCGATGCACCGTTCCGATAGCGTTCTCACAATAATCAGCTCCGAGAAGACGATTCATTGAAAGTCATCGTGGTTCCCGAGCACAGAACAGAAGAAACGTTATGAGCCGTCAAACGCTGTCGCATTCCAACACCTCCGTCACCGACGACGACACGCATCCCAAAGCAGTAAAGAGAGCCTACCGTGTCCCGTTACTTCAAATTAATATCGATCTTGATTCGATCAACGCTTGGCCGCGCGCATAAAGTCACGTTCGAGCTGCGTGGGCGTCCAATAAACGAGGCTCGAAACGAACATCCGCGACGACCGTTGCTCGGTCAGGACAGAAATAGTAATTAGGCAGGTCGAATCGGGCTAACCTTGAATGGCGGCGACGTGCCCGATACGCTCCGGACTCCAAAAATGGTATGAAGCTATTCTTCTCGTCGCTTTCATACACGCGGCAACATTTGTTTCGCCATATTTCATCTGTGGACACTTTTCGAACAACGACTTCGAAAAATAATTATTCTGTTGAATACTCGACGTTTCGCTCGATGTAAACGATAACACAGCAGACCATCGAAGCGAATAGAACACGATACAACCGAAATAAAACAGAAATGCAATCCACTCCTTTCACGAGGAATTGTTCGATTCGAAAAAGATTCGAGATATTTGGCGAAACCGCAGCCTCGCCGGTGTACAGAGTTTAGTGTCTCTCGCGCCGAATCTAAGTAGGAATCTCATTGTTTTGTTACACTGCGAAATAGTCGGATCTGCAGCAAAGCGCAACGATAGATCCAGAAACGGACCAGCAGCAACGCGAATTTCCGGACGACCGAGCGGAACAGAAGGACGAGCCTGGTTCGCAGGCCGATGCGTCGACAAGCCAGGAATAGAATCGTTTAAACTTTGATTCCACCGGCAGTTAGCAACCGTAAGCCGGTTAACAATGTGTCTCGGTGGGTCGCGACGGTTCGACCGGGTCAATAAATCGGGTCGAATTCAATTTCGCCTCGCGAACCCCGGACGGCCCTGGATCGCCGACGAGACCTCTTCGAGCCGGTGTTACGCGATCAAACCAGACATCGTACAGCAGCATACATTCTTTGAGTTGAAAAGCTTGTTTATAAACGGAAAGAAAGTTGAGAACCATGACATTGGTGTTTCCAGTGCGTTACCGTGGGGAAAAAGGACTGCCCCAACCTTTACGACAGTCTCTTACTGTAAAAAGAAGAAGAGTCATTCGCAGGATTAAATATTGAAACAGTTATCGACGAGAGCCTGGAGTTATCCTTATCTTCGGATAAGAAGTTTTAGTATCCTATTTGCTACGGGAGATTTGAGAAAGAGTATTTCTCGAAGGTCCCCTCGTCCGGTACCGATGCACGTCGATGTCCAATTTCTCACGACAATTCCTCGAATTTCAATTCCAGTATCGGCCAGCAGGTTGCCCAATATGTTTGCTCTCCGGACGGGTAGCTGTTGCTGGTACCTCTCGGCGTTCGGCCTTTCACTCGAAAGACGCGGACCTCGGAACACAAGCCTGCACGGATTCCTGTCTAATACGGTATCCCGGTTTCGTCACCGAGAGTGTAGCCGAGATGCCGGGCTAGGCAGAGACTCGCCGATGGAAATCAGTGGCTCCGGGGTAGACGAATGGAAAAAGTCATCGGCCCCCATTACCTGTGAGAAACGTCTGGCCCCGGGGAAACCCGAACCCGGGATAATTGACACATTTCAAGCCTTACGCGGGGAGAAAATTCGCTGTCGATAAGATCGGGCTCGATCGCCCGAAATTTCGAAAGCGAGTCGTCCGACGAGCGCCGACTCTACTGTCAACTGCGCGAACAATTTTATGAGTTTCTGCACCCTTGTGCCGAGAAAGATCGATCACGCAAGTCGATAGAAATTGCACAAAACAGATGAAACAACGAGTAAGAGAAGTTTCAAGATTTTCCATTCGTTTCATTGCATTTTATTGGCACGACGAGGTCGGCAGATCAAATCTGGATCTTATATTTATTGAATGTTTATTCGATCTCCACTGTACTCGTGGAACAAACGTACATCGGTCATGAATTAAAATTGTTCGCACGTAACGCAATATTGTACTTTATTGGTGACACATTGAAGATAAACTGTTGGACACCAAAAGGGTATAACGAAGAGAGGAGGTGCGAGCTGTGACTGGCTCGGTAGACACTGGCAAGGACTGAACTACCTGATTTCTTCCGAGTAAGGGGATAGCAACGCTTGAAGTGTAATAAACTTCGGGTCAAGAAAGGCCTTTGCTCTTCCGTGTGTTTCGTGCATTTCGTTGTACGCTCCAACGCATTTCCGTAAAAAATTCTTAAAACAAAACTTGATTTTCGTGCTCCAGAGTGGGTTTATCCCCGAGCAACGTATTTCTCGAAGAGATTGTCCCGGGTAGGTTAGCGTCAGCTGTTCGAAGTGGAAACAATCGGGTTCGGCCGCGAATGTCGGGACAATGGAACCCGGCAGCGTGTCGACGAGACCCTGACCGTGTTTCGAAACTCGAACATCCTCGACGGCCGAAGAGAGCCGGCTTATTAGCGGTTTAATAGGCAGCGCAGGTGCTTTTGAGAACTGTTCGAGGCTCGTTACGTGTTAAGGGGTATCACGTAGTGGGGTCGTGGGTCGCGACCTCGGTGGCCGAGCCTCTTTTACGGGGAGTCCTGTTACTGACACAGTGGCACGCTTAAGCCTCGCTGAACCGGCTCGCCATTCTCGAAACAACCTGTACCCGTCCCCGGCGAAGCACCACGCCTCGGCAACACGCGACGCGAAAACCGGACGGCGGCGTAACGACGCCTCGCGAAATGATAATTGCGTGAAAAAGGTGAGATTGACGGATCGTTCCTCGCAAATTTTAGATCGCGGCTCGTCGCCCTACGGTTTTTAACGCTGAGGCTTTCGGACGTGAGCCGGGAACTTTTGAAATTTGGTTAGGTTGACATAATACGATTATACCTTTTGTGGATGTTTGACAACTTACAATCTCTGCGCGGTACTACACCGAGCTGATTTTGTTACGTGTTAACCATTTCCGCTCGGAGCTACTTCAACTCGAAAATTAAACATTTCTTCCGACCTAGAATAATTCCATTCTATAATAATTGATTTCTTTGTACGAGTATAAAATCGATATAATATCTCGTGCAATATTTAAATTTTTAGTAATAGATTAGATGCGGTAAGAAGGATGAGAGGTGGTGAAGAGGAAGAAGGAGGTCGTAAAGAATTGTAACCCTAAGGGAACCAATAAAGTTATGTATGTACGTATGTAGTAATCGATTAGATACCAAGATATTCAATAATGTAAACAATATTTTGAATAATGGTACAGCAACACTTCGAATGGTGTCTCTCCGAGTCGCCGTTCGAATGCTAAAAGTTAATTACGAAGTTAAGTTTTGATTGTCAAGTGCTGAGTAAAAGTTGAGTACAAGCAACTAAATCCAGGATTAGGCAACCTGTCGCGATTTCACGCACGCCGCGCTGGTACCATCGGTCGCGGAGACGCTCCAGGGGGATATTAACCGAGCAGGACACCTCTTCTGCGAGGTTATCGCGACGAAACGAACCGTTGAGCAACCCGTAGCTCCGGCGCGGCGCTTTCCTAACTCGGGATTAGATTCTCGAAACTCTCCGGCGAGAGAGGCGTTATTACCTATGCCGGGCTCTTATTAAGCGACTGTCTAATTCCCCAGCTGACGAGCGTTTCGCCTCTCTCGGCAATTAGACGGATTCATCGTGGAAACCTCGAGTGCAGGGAAACACGTTTCGAACTTTTTATCACCGGCGACGCGTCGCGGCGGCACCGTTCGTTTCGCGCGGTGAAAACATTTTATTAGTTGCAATGGCTACTGGAATATTAACTCCGTAACTGGTCGAGTCGGTTCTGACGCGTTGGTCTCTTTGCACGGTAGCGTTTTCGCATTCTTTTCCGAACTGCGTTTTATCCACAGAAACCTCCGGCCTCGCTCTGTATCTTTCTCCACATCTTCTTCCGATTACACAGGATTCTTGACAAAAATTCTTGTGTAAACTGTTGCTATCCTTTTCTCGAAATGCAGTATAAACTTCAGCATTCTCTTGGTATCCGTATAGTGCGTAATTTTGTTCATCGCCCCTTGCGTTACGATTCGTTTCACGGCTGCAGGGATTAAAAAACTACTTTGACCATAATTTCCTAGAAGTAAAAGAAAATTTACGATCGTCGACAACAACGAAATAGAATTTTATTTACAAAACAATATACGCATATACTGCGGCGAAGGCCCAACAAAAGACCAACGGGCGTCGGAAATCTGGGAGGTCGGTAATGAATTTGTAAGTCCCAGAAATCGATGGCAGTGCCGTAGAACCGGTAGTCCCCGCGTAGTTCCCGCGTTTTTCACGGAACGATCACGAAATTGGCAGTTAACCGCGTGTACGCCGGTATCTGCCGGGACGATCTCGAACGCGGTTGATATCGAAGCCTATCTTCTATCTTGGCATCGGGCCAGGAACAACGAGACAAGGCGCAGCAGCGACCGGCTCCTCTGCGGTGCGGTGGGGAGAATAGTAAATGATAACGTTCCTTCATGGCACGGTTCATTGAATCGATGTTGCAAACGGAATTCGCGTCGACGATCGCGTCGACGATCGCGTCGACGGTGCTCGTTACGATCCGGGGAGACCGGCAACGGTGAAAAGGTGCTGCATCAACGTTGCCTCTTACGATATACAACAACCGAGACAACAAAAGAGATCGATAATCACGGTCCGTGACGCAGAAATAGCAGGCTGTCGACGATGCTTCGGCAAACGTGGACTCGACTACCCCTCAATTTGCTACCAGTTTCGCACGATGACTCCGATAATGCATGCGGTAGCAAACAGTACAGAGTACAGACCAGCGCCGTGTCGTATCGCTTTGACGAGAAACTAATTTCCGGTAACGGAAAACACGCTGTACCGCTTGCTTTTTCGCGACCGACTGTCTAATTTCGATCGAGAGCCACCGACTATCGACCGCAGACCATCGGCCGATCAAAAGACTGTTGATCTTCGCGGAATTGATTTTCCGCGAGCCTCGACAAGGTGAACGAGGCATGTTTGCTTAGATTGTTTACCAATAGACTGACTCGTAACCTTGCGCGGATGTTTGCTAAGTTGCAGCTTGATTACTATTATTAGCTGTGACAGCTAATTTCTGCGAGATATCTTCGAACCTTTGACGAGCTCGATAGGGTGGCAGTTTGAATCGTTGTTTTGTTTTCGGCTTCAACGCGGAGGACGATGATGGACTTTTATCGGGATTTGGAAATTTTGTTTTGCTGGTCATTTACGCGGGGTGAGTCATAGAATATGTTTTATAAAGCTGTCTTTCCGAAAATCGTTACAGATATCAAGCCAAGTTCTTTTTCTCTGAATTTTGTTCGTAAAAGTCTAATTCGGTTTCACGGAAAACAGCTCACTCTGTGCGAAGTGAAAAGAATTTATGTACATCGATGCAGACAGTTTTATCTGAATTTGACGATCGTCGGACGAGTATATAATCAGCACTTATTTTCGTTAAACATAAAGTGCATTTTTTATTTTCGCCCACAAATCCTGAAGAACTTATGGGTCAACGGAACGGGTTCTTGGCCGAGGTCCAAATATTTTCCAGCTGCGAAATTGCGACTTTCGAGCAGCGTAGAAAATAATCAGCGCGACTAGAGAGAAGTTCTTTTGAACAGCGAATGCCCGAGGGAAACCCGATGCGGAACAAAGGTATTGTAGTTCGTAAAGACGAAGTCAAGTGTAACTCCAGGGGTTAGAGGACCATCGTTGCGAGTCACGGTGACTTCGTGACGCAAGAACGGCGAAGTTTATTGCGCCCGAAGCTTTCGCGGGGATCGTGGCGCGCGGCGTTGCAATTTTGCGCGACCCAAATGACGAAACTAAGTATAAACGCCTCGGTAAAGGAACGCCCACGTGCGGCCAGAAGGGAGGTTGACACGTTGGTTTTCCCCGATGGGAGGCTGCTGCTCGCCTCACGTATTCTTGGATCCGGATAAAAAGAAATCCGTGCCAATTCTGCGAAAGCTTCGCGCCCTGCAGCCCCGTACAGGCTGATGAAAAATCGACTCGTCTCTGGCAGCCTTGTTCGAGTCACGAGTTCAAGATCAGTTCGAAAAATCTGACCCTGGATTGCGTAAATCGCCGTTGCACCAGTTTACGGTTGTTCTCAATGTGCCCAAAATTAATGCTTCCATCGGCAATCACATTATTCGAGCAAACAGAATCATTGAATAACTTTAGATCGAAAACTGTTTTGTTTTGCAAAGAGATCCGTAGTTTCAGCTTCAACGATATATTGAATCAACTTGTAGGTTCTGTGGACTCCGAGCAATAATATTGACGGTAAGATCAATTTTGTTGAAACGGCTTCGAACCATGGAGAAATTGGATCCGCTCCAAATCGCGGCTCTCAGCGGAAAACCGCGTGCGAGCGGAAATTTAATAACGCGCGCTGTCGACGGCTCTAACTCGAGATTCGTCGCGTCGACGAGGCACGCGTGACGGTGCAATCGTTAAGGAAATAATATTCGAACCTATGACGTAGCGGAAGCTATCGGTTTGGTTTCGTTTCGTTTCTGAAACTGTAAAAACGAAGGTGTTCCAACTAATTTCAAATTGAACTTGTCTTCGATATTCGGATTCCGTACAGATCGGAAAAGAAGAATTTAGCTTGAGTCGACGTTCAGTGAATGATCGTAACGACGATGTTTGGAATGCGTAACGTATAGATGCTTCCTCTGTAGAACGCACCGGTGCAAGGCCAGAAGAAATACGACTCGAACGGACAGATATCGAGCTTTCGGTGGAAGTTTGGAGCGAATCGTGTGGTGCAATGAGTGATTCGCAGTTCGAACGATACTTATAGCCTTAGATCGTGCAAGTAGAGATGGGTCATCGTGGATCCGGCCGTGGAGGACGGTTCTACTCGTGTTCGTCGGAGGGTTCGTTCGGGGATTGATTAAATTAGCGTCGGCCGTTGCACGCGAGAGTCGGAGGCGCACCTGCAACGAGCGCGAAGAAGAAGAAGCCAGTCGGGCTAGGGACGAGCGAGTGTCATTGCCCTGTGCTACGCCGTCTAGTATAGAAGGTACAGGAATAGCAGGCTTGGCCATCGGCTTAGACGTTGCACCGCTTCGTCCGCGGCGACACGCTCGGCTCGGCTCGGCACGGCACGGCTCGAACAGAGCTCAGCAGTCTTCGTCGCACAGTCTTCGCGATGTCGCGAAGAGAGGATCGCGTGTTTCCCCTCTTCTCCCGGCCAAACTAACAAATCAACCGTGTCTTATCGGCTGATCCCAGTCCCCTATCCGGGATTCGTGGGAAAAAACGACCTCGCCTGAGAAATTCCGCTTTACCCCCGCCCGGCCCCTGTTGCTTCTCCGCCGTTCCGCGATCTCGTTCCACGATCTCCCCTATTTACGAGATTCCCCGATCCCCGGCGAGGAGATTAGACCAGACGATAAACATTTACGATCTATTAAATCGATCCGATAAAACGGTACAGAGTATCAAAATATATATGCGCCGAATGCAAGCGCGATGTACACGGTGGCCAAGAAGTGGCACGAGTCCTGCTACGACACGAGAGTTTTATTGACCACGGAGAACAGTGGACACGCTCGATAAACGAGCAGGACGCTTTATCGAGCGGCCAATCACGTGCACCCCCTTCCTCCCTCCCTTCTTCCATCCTACTGGCTCAATACGGACTTGTAACCTCGGCTGATTTGCCGGAAGTATCCATTTTAGGAACAGTTCCCACTGTTAACCCCTCGGACATCAGCGCGACGTGCAAAGTACGACGTGCTAAGTACGACGTGTTCTCGTGCATTTCTGTTCGATTTCTAGAATTTGAAGATAGCTTTAGGGAAAATATCAAGAGATTATTGTAAAATCTGTATTATAGTCTGGCAACTGCAGCCTGCTTGTCTAGAGTTTGATTTAGCTCGAAGGCACCGTCGATTCAAGAGAGTAAGAGATTTAGTGAACAGCAGCGTCGTATCCTTGGCTCCCCGGCAGCCGTCCTGTTCCAACGGAAAGAAATGCACCCGATCGAAACACAGGAGTCACGAATACGTACTCTATCCGTAGCAAAAGCAGCGCCGGCTAGACCTCGCAACAGACTCGTTGCAGAACGTTTCGTGAGGATTTCCAATCGGGCTCGCTGTCCTACGGTGGTTTAATCTCCCCGTCGATCGCCATCAATCAAGCCCAATAGCCACACGGAAAAGTATTCGCCCTTTCTCCGGATCACCTTTCACGTTTTACTGAACTTTCGTCATGGTTTCAACTAGATTTTCGATCGGTTCCCGACCGTTGCGAAACGCCCAAGTTCGTGCCCAGCTTGCGGTGTTAAATTCATATTATAATATCTGCTCCACTAAATATATTAATTTAATCGTTCGCCACAGAAACGTCTTTATAATCTCAATAATTGTGAGATAAGAATGATACGAATGAAATTGAAACTGGGCACAGAGCATTCTCGTGATTTCTCGATGTCCGTGTCGACTGCTTCACGGTAGAGTTTCAAAAACGATTGCTACTATCCTCGCTGCATCGCAATATCCTCTTGCCCGTGCGATCCGAGCGAAACGATCATCTAGAATGTTTTTACTGTACTGCGAAGGCGCTGTGATAAAAACCGCTAATCGGCTTGGTCCCAATAAAACTGTCCCGGTTCAGGGGCCGTATCTTTTGAAAACGGGCCGGATCGGTACGCATCCCATGGAATCGGTCGACGCTGGTAGTGTGTCGCGGGTCGCAAACGCGTTTACACTGGTATTAGAGGCGGATAAGATAGGCGCGGCGAGAGAAAACCTTCATTTAACGTTGGCGTGCAATACTCCGGTCTCGGCTCGGACCGCGACTCGGCGCACAGAGCACGACGATTTTCATGCCGGGCTGATTGTTCCCGTCGATATCTAATCTCGGCTCGACGGAGTGTCACGGGCTGACGGTACACTTGTGGTTGTCCTTCGGGGCTGTCAAGTGTTGTTTGATCATACGTCCCGCTCACCACGGTGTCCGCGGCAAATCGTTTCGCGGCTCGACAGTAACGAACCCCGGCCATGGGGGACACGGACGTTCTCGCCGATATCCCGCGGTGGGGCAGTCGGCCGGGATTAAATGGAAACGTACCGGCGGACCTGAATGGAAATTGCACCGGAACACACGGTCTCGGAACGTATCGCTACCTCGTGGTATCTTTATTGAGCGTTTTTGCCCCGCGCCCGGTCTAACGAGCTTAGAATAATCCCCCGTTCTGGAATCGGTCTACAAGGTGACTCGAGTCGGACGAACCCGCCGAGATTCGCTTCTCGGCTCTCGTGTCAAATATTTTTCAAGTATAAATTTCACTAAAATCGGTGTGTTGCATTTGAGCAATGTCCCTTGTAAGATGCTACTTCCCCGAACGAAGTGCTCGAACTCGAATCGATCCGTCGACACTTAAGAAGACACGCAAGCGTTCAAACGGCAATGTGGAACACGTGGAACGATGACCAAGGGTCAAGCCCTTTTGACGTGACGATGTTTGATCGGTCTTCCTCGCACGGCAGACTGTACGACTTCGATGTTAATCTCGTTTGAAAGGTTGTGCTTCGCCCCCCGACGCGACGGTTTTAACCTGCACGAAGACGCGAAAAAATCCATGAAACTGCGTAAAGCTCTTTATTTCCGGTTGGCCGTTCGCCATTATTTGTCATCGATAGAGAGACGCAATAACTAAAGCTCTTACGCGAAAACAACCTGCGTGTAAACACTGTGAAACGGAGCGTTTTGTAGGTCAGCTATCACTCGCGGAATATACCGGGTTATTTATACGATTATAGTTTATACTTTCTACAAACGAGTCAGGCAGTTTCCACTGCTGTACGCGCGTGGCAAGCGTACCGGATTCGTCGCGCTGTACAGATTAAATTCCAGAAGGAATGTTTCGATTCCCTCGAATTATATCGACCTGCAACGCACGGCCGATCAAGACTTTTTATTTTAACCCTTAGCACTCGAGTGACGCCTCTGAGGCGCCATTAATAATTGCTGTGCTATTATTTAAAATATCGTTTACATTATTAGATCTGTCGGTATCTGATCGATTACTCAACATTTAAGTATTGTACGAGATATTACATCAATTTCATATCCACTAAATTTAAAAAATCATACGGAATGGAAATATTCTAGATCGAAAGAAACGTTTAATTTTGCAGTTAAAATAGCTCCGAGTGCAAAGGGTTAACACTGAATCTACCACTGCCGGTCAAACGACCGGTTTGACATTTCTGATTTTACAACGGTAATAAAAATTGTACCCAATCCAAGTAAATACAGTCTTGTGTCATTTTTGTAAGGTAAAACGTCAAAGTTAAAGCCGATCCGAGTAATGTTTATGTCACAGACTGCATATATATAATGCATTCCTCCAATATAACGTTCTTACGGTTCCCATAACGGTTCACGATTTCCCTCCGTAGCATTGCGTGATCGTTGCAAGACATAAAAATTGGAGACGTTAACAAAGTAATATTATGGTTTGCAATGTGTTTAGAATGAGAAGTCGGTCCGGAAGAATGATCGTGTATCCGTTGACGATCCACGAGGGACAGACGACGCGGCGAAGAGATCGATCGGGTTCGGTACACGCTAAAGGGATCCGTCTGGGCCCGGATCCCTCGATCCTACCACCTAGTCGATTTCGCGGCGCGAATACAGAGGCGTATGGTCGATATTACAGTGATCTGCGCTACCGGATCGAGTATCGGGAGTATCTATCGATCGTCGCGATCTACGAGCTAGAGCGAGCAAACGAACGGGCTGGCCGGTCGCCGCCGTCGATCCACGGATCGGGATTCCGCGGGTCCGCGGCCAGCAAAACGAACAGGATGTCCAACGATGGGATAACCATAGGCCTTGGCAGCTGCGAACAGCCGAGTGACATGCTTCTCCGCCGAGTTTCAGATTGCATGCCGCCATAGTGGCCTGGGAGATTATAATCAAGCGGCCTGGACTGAGATCGAGCGATCCGCCGTTCGACGGAAGATGGAATTCCGGCTTGGCAGAACTGTGGTTTCAGAGGCCACGGAATCCGCGCGCCGACTTCATCGACGATAGGCCTAGCTATCTCTCCAACGAAAATCAGGAACATACAGAGGATCCCGACACGTCGAAACACTCGCTCCAAAATTGAACGGTCTAAACGGGTTGCCAACCGGGAGAGAACCTCGCTCGCCGAGGTACTAGCTATTTAGGTCTTCGCTGCCATATGGACACGCACGGTAGTCGCTCACGGATACCAAATGGGCGGTCGAGACGTCAACGGTGCGTGGACTCTAACGTGGGAGGGTCAAACACGCTGACACCGAGTCATTCAGAAACCGATGACGAAACCGCCTCGAAACGGAACGCTGCGCGATCCAGATTCTTATTTTTATCCTGCATCGTTCCATTCGTTTGTTCGACGAAAAAGAGGAGTTTTATGGAAATTGAGGGGTAGCCCGTCGAGTAACGTGTTCGCAACATTCGTTCGAGCACGTTGACCCCCAGGAAGCATCGCGAGGGTCCAGGTGACGGCTGTCCTCGCGGGTATCTCTCAAAACAAAACCGAAGAGCGTTTTCACGACGAACCGCCGCGGAGTCCATCAAATTTTTCATCTCCTCCAGAAGGTAAGAACGTTCGCGGCTGGTCAAAGCGGTTTATTCGGTGTCGACGAGATGGGCAAAGCTTTCCTCTCGCCGAACGGAGTCGATCCGTTCGCTCGGCCGATCGTTTTGGACGTCCTGACGCCGCGAAATAGCCCGCGAATCGTTTGATGTCGCTTCGACGACGCTCCGACGCGGCGAGACGCGGCATGGGTGCAAATCGTTCCCCGACACCCCGTGCAAGTGGCCGAATGAGATGAGAGAGAAGATTATACGGTACGAAGGCAGCGGGCAGGGGCATCCTGTCTATCAAGGACGCCTTCTATCTCACTGACTCCTCCTCACCTCCTGTGATCCACCTTCTTCGCTCTCTCCTGCGCTTCTCCTCTCTTCCCTTCCTCCCGCCCTCTCTCTCTCTCTCTCTTTCTCTCGCACGTTCTCTCTTCCTCTCTCTCTCTCTCTCCTCCTTGACCATCTTACTCCCCTTCGTCATCCTCCCTGCGGAACGCGCAGACACGTCGCAGCAGCCTACAACCTCGCGTTACTCAAAGGTTGTTTCTCCCAACACGCTGCGTGCCCCTCTTCCTTCATTCCCATCGATTCACCGGGAGCAAGGAACCCTCGCTCTCCGACGCGAAGAATGTCCTGAGACCGCGCGAGCCACCTGACACGCGGGCTCTGATGGATCAATATTATTGTCAGCAGACAGTCAACGAAACGGAGTACCGTAATCTCAGGCTCGACGCGCTAGACCACGTTCATTTCCCTCGATCGGGTCGCGAGCACTCGCTTCCGAGTACCTTGTTCTACCAACCATCATCTCCGACGCGAAAGACAAGATGCGCTCAATAAATCTGTGGACATCGACAGATGACGCTTTAGGATCTAGAGTTTGGCGAGAAGATTGTCCAATTTACAAACAATGAACTCGCCAAATGGCATCGGGGTAGGCTCGTTGTTTAATTCAGTTATCGCTCTTACATCGGAACGGAGTCTTGTTTTCTGTTTCTCTACCGAAAATGGGAGTTAGAGTTCCCACCGCATAGCGCACGAAACATAAGGCAGCCATCGTGTTCCTACAAATTGCCAATATCCTCGGAATCAGGCGAGCAACTGTGACCGCATGCGTAGTAGCACGAGGTAGCAGGAGTGTTGCAGCGTGTCGTCGAATAGAGGTATACGGCAATGTCCGCGACACACGGTGTCAAAGGAAACGCAATCCGCGGACATTAAAGAGCTGCGAAACGCAGTCGTGTTCGACTAAAATGCAGTCGGCCAGTCGACGCAGACTCGGGGCCAGACCTATCGATTACCGATCAGATCCTGTATCTATTCCAATATTGTATTACCAGGAGGGGGTTTCGAGCGGGTTCCCGCGGGTGGGGTTCACTCATAAAGAACGCATTGCATGGGAGTCGCCGATCGAGATACATACGTGGGTGCTCGAACGGTTGCGTTTGCTAATCTATTCGGGCGTTGTCGCATAAACGACCGATGACACTCGCGGATCGATTCAAGGAAAACGATTCGTCGTCGTTGACGCGCGTCGACCAGTTGTGTTTTTCATGTTTCTCGACGAATCTTTTTTCCTCGCGAGCATCTCTCTTCTCGTCCCCCGTGATTGTTTTAAGGCTCTCCCGAGTCGAGCCAGCGGAAAACGTATTTTTAGAACACGGCGGGATTTCGTATTCCGTCGACGACGATTGTCGACGATACGTTCCCAAGTCACGACTCGAAAATTCTACCCCGAACATTCCGATCTCCGCGACGCGACTCTGAATCATCGTACGGAGCACGCGCGGCTGTGTCCCGCATCGGGACATTATTGAACGGTGATTCGCGATCGCGGAGAAAAAGGAGCTCTAGAAACGCGGCCTTGCGAATTTAGACCATCGGGGTACGAATAGAATCTTGACGAAGATTCATCGGATGATTGAATCGCTGGGCGAGGTAGTTTCCACTTCTGCGCAGCTTCTTTCCTTGTCTGAATTCGAACTGCCGATTAAATAAATTAATAAATGAGAAGAAACAGATTAATTAATAGATTTCTCGCCGAAGAGAAACGCCGAGGCTCGGGTTAACGGAAGGAAGATCGTTGTAGGAGACGAGAACGTGACGCGGTTTGAGGCGGTTGAGACACCGATAAAAATCGCGAGGACAACAAGGATTTATCGAGGTCTCCCGGCACGGCGTCCGGACGATCGTTTCCTGTCATCGCGAGGTCTCCGGCGAGTTATGGCAGCGCGAGGAGAAGGAGGGCTGCGTACGCAAGCTACGTGGCGCGAATCAAACGCGTGCCGATCGCGGAACTACCTTCGGTAGACGATCATTAATTTTCACCATCGCCGATGCTCGCGTTCGAGAGAGATAGCCGGTGATAATAATGCCGGGCTGACGATACCGACAACGTAAATCGGCCGCCGATAAAAACGACAGCAGCCTCGGTCGCCGCGCCGAACGAAAATCGCGGAAGTAAGAAGAACGCGGATCTCGCGGAGCAGGCCGATCTCTTGATTGGTTCTGGCTGAATTATCGCGCGTTCATCGGAAAGCGGTTGCAGGAAGTGCAACCGTCCGGCGACCGGAGCACCGCTTCTGGCCGCAATTACCGGTGAACTACAATTAGGCTACTGTCCAAACAGGGACAGGCCGCGCGTCGCGGTACATAAATCGCCGCCGCGCCGGAGAGAAACCGAACGGCGCGCACGTGACAGCTCTCCGATTTTATTCGTTCGACAATTCCCGCGGCTAATTGCGCTTTATTATTCCCGGTAGATTCGGTATGATCGAGTATAATCGAGCGCGACCGAGATCGGCGATTTTTTAAAATCCCAGTTACGAAAGAAGGAACGCTCCGACTGCTCCGAAAATCTTCACCTACAATTTCTCCTCTGCTTTCCAAGATTCTCGAAGGATCCGGAGAGCCGACTCGATCTCGATCCTTCGCGATCGATCGGTTCTGGATCAAGGCAGACAATCCGAGCGATCTCTGGCCGGGTTTCCGCGAGTAGCCCGCAGCGGGTCTCGTCGTTGTGAAATTCGCGTTCCTCGGAAAGCGATAGGGATCGAAGCCTCGGCTGTACAGGATAGCATAGGAGGCAATTGGACTCTCTCGCCGCGGCGCGGCGCACCGGGGCTCGCAGAAAATTATTCGCAGTCCCAGGGCAGGAAACTGTGTTGGGTAAACGGTTCTCAGGCGCGCCGCGCGGAGTGCCGCTTCCTGCTCCACTTCATCGGGCCCCTAGCGGACTGTTTCAACGGAGACAAGAGAAAGGCGTGGAGATTTCTTTGGAAATTATTAAGGCCGGAATACACGGAGCCGCCGATCGAATGTGACGCGTGTTTTCTTGCCCAGCCGCCGATCGCAGATAAGATTCAAGTGTCTGAAACGAAACCGCCCGAACGTTTTCTGGGAAAAGTCCCACTGGCTAACGCCGGCTACCCGTAAATCTCGCCCGTTTAATCCGCGTTCCTTCTCGACGATGCGTCTTACTCAATCTCCCCCGGCTTCGAGGAAGCTCCACCTCTTCGGGGGAGTCGTTACTCGTTTTAGAAAGTAACTCCGCTTCGCGATCACCTTACCGGATTCCACGATCTCGAGAAATTTCGTCGCGGTGTGTGAAACGAACTTGCGTGGAAAGCGAACGATGTTGTTCGTACATTTTGTTGGTTGGAATAGAGGATAGTTGCACCTCTTCTCCTTCCAAAACAGTCGCTTGGCTATCACCAACAATTTAAGCGAATGCCTCGATAACGATAAGAATATCTCCCGGGTTATCCTAGTTCGAAGACTCTGTATTTATAAGGATTCGACTTTGTCTTCGTACGTGTCGATTCTAGTGGTCCCTAATGACCTAGATGTTTACGCGATCTGTATAAATATATAAATAAAAAATGTATTTGGTGCCTGTCGCCGTGAAAGTTTCAGTGCGATCGCCGCAACGTAGACCACCGTTGTTTCGAGGATTTTGGTGAAAATATCATAAGTTCGCAGTTATTTTGCGCGGGTGTATCCTCGGCGAGGAAGACAGCCGTCGCAGGACCGTTTACGAGTGACTTTACGAGGGGCAGGCACCGGTGCAACACGCCTACGTCGCTTCCTCGTCGAGTCGGTTGCGCAATCGTTGTGTTTCGAGAGGAGGCAAATTAGTCTCGGTCGGGCTACGGGCACGTAAATTAACGACTCGGTGACTTTTATTGGTCCCATCGACTGTCTTCGACGTCCGCCGCGCCGAGCCGTTGATCCCGATGACTGTTCGGCGTAAATTGGGACCGGAGTTACTCTCGAAGGCGGATTAATGCCGTCATTGACCGACACTGTCGCTCGTTCGGCCGACTCGTAATTAGCGTTATACTAATACTTAATTTAATCGACGATTAGCTTAACGAGCGGCGACATAATTAATACCTTTAACGGAACGGCGATCACTCGGAGAGATCCTGGCGATCTCAAAATATTATGAACCCTGGAGTTGTATCTCCAAACTCTGGCGATGTTTTACGATGTTTGCGCGGTGTAAAATTGAATCTTATCTCGTTCCGCAACACGCCGTGCGCCCAGTCATTTTTCTTTTAATGTGTATCGTATGCGTAAAATTGGTAACAAAAGTAAAGTAAAAGGCAGTGCGGACTTAGTCTCCTACTTGAGAAAATGGAGCAACAAGGTACGAAGACACCGAGAAAAGGCGATCCTTTGTTGGCATTTAAGGAGCTTAATCGATTTTAAAAAAGAGATAATTTCACTTTCAACGAATTTGTGGAATGAAAAAGATGTAACAGTGTTCTGAACGCGAGACCACCCGTTGGCGGATCCGATGGGATCAGCCGATGCGAGTCTAATTCACGAGACAAATTCGCGCTAATTGCTCGAAGCTCGATTAATAATCGGTTGAATTTTCGAATCGGATGGTCCGTTCGACAACTCGTCTACCTACGCTTGAGCTCGACACCGTCGGCGACACGCACGGCGAACAATCGCGGCCGTGTGTTACGCAAGGTGCGTGTGCGTGCGTGAACACGTGTGTGTCGAGTCTCACGTGGGAACGCGTATCGTGGGCGAGGATCGAGCGTGCCTGCCATAGCAAAAGGACGAGAAGACACCAGATAGAGAGCAGCGGAACGAACCAGAAAAGGAAGAACGAACTGGGAAAAATGAGAGAGAGAGAGAGAGAAGGGTATCGAGTAAGGCAAAGAGAAAAAGAAGGGTAGAAAACTCGTCTACACCGATCATACGTGACTCGAGGAATTACACGGCCGCACCAGAAACGCTTCGTTACGACTGCCACGGAACTCTCTAATAACCCGGCCCTGTTTAAGGGCGCTCTCAAACGAGAACGATAGTCGATACTCCGAGGCGGAGATTACCGTGGGGTTCGACCACGATAAAGCCTCATGGAACAGTTTTTACAGGCCGGAATCGCTGCATAATCGTTTCCTGTCCGGGGCTTATCGCGGACGCTGCTGTTTACCGAGAAGGATCAACGATCCCCTCGGTATTTCATTTTTGCATTCCAAATTTTACGATCGATCTTTTCTTTTTCGATATCTTCTGCCTGCCCGTTAATTCCTCCACCGATATCTTATCGATTCTCCTTTCTCTCCGCTCGTGGTTTCACCGGATCGTACCGAGACACAATCGTCGGACTGTTCGTAGGCTACCTACCTCTCCGACTCTAAGAGATTATTTTAGCAGCCTCTGAAAAAATTCGGTTAACAGATCTAATATCCATTGAACGCTGCAATTCCCGGGGTTCTACAGCTTTTAATACCTTCCCGAGGATCCTATTCAATTAACCTTCATCTCTAACGATCCTCGGACTCCTTTCTGTACGAGCGATCGTTACCGCTTCTTCCTTTTCTATGGCAACTCCTCGCCAATAAAGCATTTCGAATCGCATAAATAGGCCCCTCGATCCTCCGATCTGAGCGTCAATACCATCTTGCGAGTACCGAAAAAAATAGAAACTAGTCCATCGTCTAAATACTAAAGCCTGTAAATACTTGAACGATGACCATTGTATATGTGGACTGTATACCGTTCTGCTTGTTAATTCTACAGTGTCAGCCTCCGTTCTAACTTTCAGTGGGTAGCTATCTAGGATCACAGCCTCCTAAGTCAGCCTCAGTGGCGAGAGTAGGACATGTCGCCACAGATTGTAGCATAAACTTAATGCATGACAAGCACAGAAGCAGAAGAGTGGGCACTTGCGTGAGTGTTGCCAACGCTTGAGAGTACAGAAGTAGATCCCATGCTTGAGAGACTTCAAACTACATTCCATGTTTCAGATACTTTACATTACGCTTGGCCTGGCACGTCTGTCGATAATCTTTTTGTCCCGGTGCAGTTTGTTTCCTGACATCGATTGTTTTTTCGATCATCGATGAGCAAGAAGAAGGAGCTACATATTCTTAAAGCCGTAATCAGTGCTCGAGAAGTGTGCAGGGCCCACGGGGCAAACCGCTGAACCGCCCAGGACTTTCCACCTGCCCCGAGGATCTTATCTCTTACGATGAAACGCGAGCGTTGCGCATAGGTGAGCTGCACGTGGGGACCGGGTCGTTGCAGCCCTCGCGCCGGTGCATTCTGCATTCTACATTCTGCATTCTACATTCTGCATTCTGCGGCGTGAATGGAGGGCGAGCGTGTGCCCGCGCGCAACGTGGCCGCGGAAGATTAATTAATATCGCAATATCACCGGCCGTACGCCGATGACAAATTGGAGAAAGTGAACGGCCCTCGCGGCGGCCGTGGCTCTCCTCCAGCTAGGCACGTCATCGTGATAAAGGATCCAGAAAGGGATTATGCTACGGGAACGAGCGTCTCTGCAGGTCGACGTCTCCTCGTTCGATCTCCTCGAAACGAGCCGAAACCATCGGAGAAACGGCCTTCGAGCGAGACGTTGCCTCGTTGCGTTGGGGACTCTACTTGCCACGGGACTGGATCTATTGATCATTAGACCGAGGAATGCTGTGCATTCACATTGTGTAAAAAGTCTGCAGCGCACGAGATTTAATGGAGCTCTATGCAGATTCATTTATGGTAACCATTAGACTGCGGATCGTTACGCCAAATAAAAATCGTCTGCATTCGTTGTAAGAAGCCGGTGACACGGTCTCTGTTATACGCATGAAATCCGCAATCTAATTATCGTGTTATTCTGAAATTTTTCTGATGTCCTCTATATTTTTCTTTATCAACGCGCTGCCATGAATTCGAAAAATCCACAGTATATTAACAACGCTTGTCTCTGTTAATAATCTTGGCAAAGTAATAAACGCGCGATTTGCATACACGCGACCAGTCCAGTCAGCATCGATGTCCTTTCGAATCGAATTTCAAAACAGCCGCGTGTCATTGAACGGTGCTCGTTCCGCTGGAGATTCGATGAACCGAAAAGTCAAGCGATCGGATGATGCAGTTTGGGGCAGCAGCGTGCACCGCGCCATTCATAGCGATGCACGTGCACCTGGAGAGCGGCGCGGCGCGTCTCGGGCTTCTTGCCGTAGCGGAGATAAGATCGAGGACAGGTGGAAAGTTCTTGGCTCCCACGCGACTCTGTGTTTGGCCAGGTTCAGACAGCCGGGACAGCGGATTCGACGGGCCGGAAGATTAGAATTGGGAGCTGTTGCATCTCCCGCAGGGGATTAAACGCGAAAAGAGGAACGTGAGAATGAATGATCGAGGCGCTGCTGCGTCTGCGAAGCTAGGTTGACCCAGTGTCGAAAAGTACAAAGAGACCCGAGAACCAGTTTGCGCGTCGATATAAAATCATCGTCCCGTTCCCGGACCGTTCTGGAACGCGATCAAACTTGATCTGCGTCGTACACGTTGATCCACAAACGATTAGAGAATGATCAAGGCGTTGCTGCGTCTGCGGAACTGGGTTGACCCCAGGTGGCAGGAAAGAACCAGCCCGCGAACATCGGTATAATCGACGTCCCGTTCCGGACCGTTGAGGAGCACAATCAGACTTTTTCCGCGTCGAACACGTTGGTCCACAAATTATTGTAGAAAGTTCGCGTGGAGAAGATGTTCGAGATCGATACCATTCTCTGCGCCAGAACATCTGACTCGAAGTCTGTAAGATCAGCTACGCGTTTTTCGATGTTTCTAAACATTGGCAACGACTTCGAAAGCTCTGGGTCAATGTTCTGTCGTCATCTTCTTTTAGCCGTTCTCCGGCTTTGTTGGCGTTGAAGAGAGCCAGGCCAGGTCAAGCCAATCCCAGAGCGGCTCATTGATGATTTCGGTCGGGTCCAGAGCGTCGTAAAGCCCTCGCACAAAATCAAGTCTGGCCCTTTCTTGCGTGCATTACGGTACCCGGGAGCCGGATTGTCGTCTGATACGCCGCGCGAGAGACGGGAATCAACTTTTCGCTGGCAGGATGAGTCATTACGGCGAGGTAGTAGCTTACATCGAACCGCAAATGACGCGAAAAACCGTCTGCGAAGGAGGGAAGAGACGTCTTCGCTCTGAACACATCGAAGCGTGAACGTTTTTGCTGTAAAAATTGCCCTCGTCTTGGACGATTGACCATTGGAAATGCGAGTACCAGTCCGACGCGGCGGTTTCTGCGCGGTCGCTGCGCTCGCGCGAGCCTCCCCGCTCACCACAAATTCGCTATTCTACCGTGTACTCGCTGAAACACGGCCTATCGCGCCCGAAATTCTAGACATTTTCTGCACACACTTCCAACCAACTGCGTTCGCCGCTTCTACACCCATTCTTTAACCTACTAACTCTAAAAAGAATTATTTCAAACTAATAAGTAAAAATTTTACAAAAATTCAAAACACGAAGGGTGAAAATAATATCACATGGAGCCCGCGATCGGCTGTTAAGGCTCAGATAAAAAAGAAAAAAATTGAGGGAGAGCGAAAGTAGGAATTAGAAAGCGAATTCGAAGAGTTCGCGAGTGCGCGTCCCTCGTCGCAAAATTCCTGGCAAACGCGTGCTCGGTTGACCGGTTTAAAGGGAGCAGACCGACGTAACATCTGAATGAATCACGTCCGACCAAAACGAATACGGGCAATCGCGTGTCCCTACCCCGTGATCCCGTGTTCCTCCTTTTTGCTCGATCGCTCCTTCCACGGTCCACTTCGCGCAGGACTACGCGGCGCGTACGCGCGCGTATAAATAAACGGCCATACATTATTTATAAATCGCTTATGCACCAACGGCAAGGTCGGATAAGATCTGAGGTCCGCAGAAAACAGAGATACAGCCGTGGCTTTTATGATCCTGGGAGTGACCTATCGTCGGGAACATTCATCCCCCGCTCGCATCGGCCTCCAGAGAATAACTCGTTCTAATCGTTTCGAGAATCGACGGTAAACTCTCTGTTGTTCATCGGGACGGGAATTATGCGAGATACTTCGACCACTATTCCGCCGGGAATAATCAAACTCGAATCTGCTGCTGAAGATTTCGAAACACGAACGCAGCTTTTTGATAAATAGATCGTTGTTCCCGGGTGACTTTAACGCTCGGTGAGAACCGAGAATTGTCGTCGGTCTTGGGCGTACAGCCATGCTCATTTAGTATTAAATTTATCTACAGTGATTCGTTGAATTGCTCTACAGGTTGAGAAGCTGTTCTCTATATCGAATCGTTATTTTATTCAAAATTATACATCAAGTTTGCTCTGCTGACGTTCATTTTTTTTTCTCCTTTTCCTGGTGAGGAACAGACATAACAACCGACAATTCAATAACAATTCAATAACAATTCAATAACAATTCAATAACAATTCAGACCACAAATTCCCTTGTTCCCTGTACGGACTCGATTTCCAGAGCAACTGTTCTCGAGATCCCTAACGGCGCGGCAGAATTGTAAACACAAGAGCTGCTCCAGGTTTGCATTTTCTGTCTGGAATGCGTTCAACGACTCCTAGCTTCTGGGACAGGCCAGTGTAAACGGTCCAGGAAAAGCGTAGCAAGGTAATCAACTGAGAACTACATTTCGTACATATTCGTAGATATGATACAAGAACACGTGAAAGCCTGTTACGCTGCAACGTATAAATTAGACAAAATTAGTATATCTTCGCTTCTGAAGCAGATGATTCGACTATTATTATTGTGGAATTATTCCAACACCAGGATTCAACAAGCTGCACGCAAACAACTACTAGCTGAACGCGGCAAATGAAAAATGTTCAGGTCTTTGAGGACAATCGTTCTCGCGTGTTGCGATAGAGAACATTTGCGACCAGGGATGATAGAGGATAGAGGGAAAGGAAAGGCCGAGGGAAAACGAAAGAGAGAGAAAGGAAACGAGGTGGTATCGAGAAAACGAGATCTGGCACTACGTTATGCCCGTTCGATTACAGATAATCACCAGTGCGCGGGCCGATCGAACTTCATCGACCTATAAATCGGCTTGGGGAAGCGCTTATAGTAGCGGCGCGCGGTCGGTTTCTGCCTGATGAGTTATCCAATCGCGGCCGGGCATAAATGTACGATTATTTCTCGTGGCGCACGTGTTCCGTGGACGCATGCACCATCGTAAAGAACGCGTTAATCGCGAGATACCTCGCGGGGAACCGGTATCGATGCAAAACACGGCGAATTCGACCCGCCGCGCTTGCCCCTCGCGCGCCTCTTGTAATTGTTCCGTTCGTGTTGTCTCGAGCGATTCCGTCTCGCGTTCCCGATCATTTGTTCCCGTCCCAACGTAATTTATTAATTAACTTATTTATCGCGAGAAAGGAAAAGTTACGGCCAACGTGCAGAGTGGGCAACATAGAACGAACCCTTCTGGACAGGTAAAAAGGAGTCTGTGAAAGAAACTTCAATTCTTCTAATACTATCCGTCTTCTTCGGCATGCGTTGACAGTCTAGATGGTAACTCGTCCTCTTTTTATCGATCTCTCTTGCGATTAGAAAAGCAAATGTTTTAATGAAATAAAGTTTCACAGGAACGGTTCAAGTGTCCAAATGATTATAGACACTGGAGGTACAACAAGCGTTACCAACGCATCGCGTGTCCGGACGCGGAAACCCGGCTGATGAAGTGCATCGTTAGACCGTTGGCTCTAACGACTACGCGAATCATTGACGGGGACGATCGTCGTGGATCGTGTCGCGTCCATATCTCGCATGAGCGATACTTCGGAAACGGTGGACACACCGACGACCGTAGAGATCCGGTGCGAGAGCGGGGATGATTTTTTGCCGATAAACCGGGCGACCAGATCGGTCCAATTTAACATCCATCTGCGTCAGGAAACGTATTTTACGACGGTGAACGAGTCTTTCTCCTCGTCCTCCTCGGATGCCCTTCTTTCCGGTTGATTTCGAAAAATGCGCGGGGAGATCCGGTGTAGAACTCGAGACCGAAAAAAAGAGATAAAAGGAAGACGCCCGCTCGACGCGGCGGCGGCGGCGGCGGCGGAGTCATCCATCTTTTCCAGGAGGCTCATAAGCGATCGCGCGTCCGCGAGCGTGGCGAGACGTCCTTTCGTAGGACCCGCGGATGATGGATGGCCCCGAGAGAGAGAGACCACGGTGGAAAATAAAAGCAGCCGGGTTTCGAGGGACATATCCTCTCCTCGTGGAATCACCGTGATATTTCGCCTTCTGCCCGTGCGTCGTCACCAACGCCGCCGCTATTTATCCTCCGCCAATTCTCTGTTCCTTCTCCACCGGCGCTGACCACCGGCAATTAGCCTCACGGTCACGACAAGGACATCCACTTCGTGATAGGCTAAACACAGGTCGGCCACTCTATGAGATAGTGCCTACCGATCGGGGGCGCTCCACGGACATGCTGGATAATTTGTGATCGCTGCCGATCGCGAGACCCAGCCTTCTTCTTCTTCTTCTTCTTCTTCTTCTTCTTGTTCGTGTTCTTCTTCTTCTACCTTCCTCTTCCACGGCTTCCTCCCTTCGGCCGTGGGAAGCCCATTGATGGCCGATGATTGAGCTCCGTCACGAGAGAATCTCGCCACGGAACCTCCAATCCCTGCCACTTTTCTCACCTTAAGGAAACTGGATAATTTCATCGGAATTTGTCAAAGTTCGCTTATCAAGTACTTATCCGTTTATTCTTCCAGTTAAACGTTGATCCACCAAACGTTGATCTTCGTGTGCACTCGCAAGACACACTAAACTGGATAATCTGTTCTAGATGGACGATAGTTGGCTTGTCAAGTGCTTTTTCACTCGTGCTTACAGTTAAACGATAGTTTAGTTTCCTGTGCAGCCATGTGCAGAAGGTATACATTCAAACGGAAGACACGGTACATCGAAATTTAGAATGTGGATTATGTTAGATCGAACGCAGTGATCAAAATCAATTTCTGAAAGCTATGTACAATTTCCGAACATCCTTAAGCTGAATGTTACAGGATTGTACTTGTATAAAATGTATTGTAGAGTGTATCCAAATCGTTGTATGTATATACAAACAGGTACATACATCGCAGACCTACGTTGTTGGTAACACAGATATTGAAACAACATAGGGCCACGCGATCTAACCAGCAAAGCAATAAAAGGCAAGGATAAACATCGCGGTAGGCGAAGGAGGAAGAGCTTTATGGATCTGGAAGGAAGATTTACGCCTCGACCTGGCGATAATTTCGAGTGTCGTCTTTTGGAGTGCGATCGGTACCGGTCGCGGCAGTCGTCGCGTCGGGTCGTTATGAATCGTTGATCTCGATCTCGGTGCCCCGGGACGAAGTTGAGACGCGATCGCAAAAAGACCGGCGCAGAAAATCGCGAAGCCGGGGCATATCCAGTTGTAACGGTATACCGCACGCAGGTAGGCACGCAGGTAGGCAGAGTGCAGGTAGGCAGAGTGCAGGTAGGCAGGGACAGAAGGAGAAAGACGCCCGGTAGCCGAAGCAACAACGATCGTAACAGCTCTCAACGAAAGCTCGATCGGCGTCGTGTTCCTAGTGAATGGAGGAGAGCACCGTCGGTGGCCTGACTTGCGGTGCATTCATCCTCGGACCCCGATAGGCCTGCGGCGATTAATCGAATCTGGGAAGCCAGCCGACCAGACTGGCCCCAACCGCTTCTGCTTTCCTTCGAACCGGAGGTTTTTCCTCGGCGAGCGTCCGCGTCGTCGGTCAGTTTCGCCATAGAAGCCAGCCACGCTCCTTTCCTTTATAAGGACTTCATTGAAAACGCGATCGTCGATCGCCTCCGGCTCGACGCCGAGGATCCTCGTCGATTCTCGTTATCGAGCCCCCGATGAAAGAAAAATTCCTTCAAGAACGCGCAACGCCACCTTTCTCCCTTTTTCATCTCGGTATCGGAGTTTCGTCGATCGATTCCACGAACAATTAACAGGTACCGCGCACATACATGTACACGCACCGGCGCCGTGTACAATTAAAACCGAGGCTCCGCTGAAGTTTGGAGTGAAAGGCATCGGGACGGGAATGTTTTCGATCGCGAAATAGCCGTTTCTCAATGGTAAATAAAAGGCCTGAATGGCCTAGCGCGCTCCGCCTGTTTCTCAGGAACGGCCCAGACGCGTCTCCGTCAATGAACGATCTGTACCAGAGAGTCGACTTTACATTTACGGTGTTCCTCTTAACGAGAACTCCCTGATTCCCGGTAACGCGGATTCTGCGTAGCCCCCGAAGGAGAGCGTCCGGGCGACTTACCTGGTGTCGCCTTCTCCGTTTCTTCTCTCGTTCCTACCGTTTATGATTTCTCTCTGACCGGAGAGCCTGTAGCCTAGCTCGTCCCCTCCGTGACAAATCTATCGGATTCGAATCCTAGACCCGTTGGAGCTCGGGGTATGAGAAGGTATCGGGCCAACGGACGTCGTGCCGAGGGACAGCTGCGGGACACGGTGTGTTTTTCTTCGCAATTACTCGGTAGAGACGCGCGAAGGCACACCGTGTCACAGGAACTCACTCAACAAGGTTGAACGGTTCGCTCGAGACCAATTTATAATTCGATGATTATCTGTACAGAGCGCGGACATTGTGCGCGACGCGACTCGACGTCGGCAACTCGACGACCTGCGTGCCAGCTGGGCATAAATATCGCGTGAAAAAAAATTGTGCCCGTCGTTTTCGCCGTAGTCACGACAAATTATTGATGATCTTACGGACAGGCAATAGAGATCGTTATCGGGGGGCCCCGCTTCACAGAAAGGTCGTGTCGTGCAACACGACATCGCAAAAACCCACAAATGCCTGTCCCGCGCGCGTTGTTGTGTCCAACGAGGAAGAAATGGCCACGCGCGTTTCCAAGCGGACACGGCCCCTTTGCCTTCTCCGCCTCGTGGGAGGAAGATAGAGGCCGCAGGAAACCCTTCGCACAGCCACGACGATGCAGATCGTAGTTACTTCGTCAGACTTCGTGCAACTATGGTAAGAAGTCAGTTTTGAGTTGGCGAGCTACAACGGCGTTGGGCCTCGAAGGATACGGAGTCCTCGAGCGTCGCGTCGAGTTGCTAATCTCGAACAGGGAGACCCTAACTCGATGCGAATTTATATCCACGATAGAAACTAGACCTGCGATCCTGATTTCCATACCAGATGTCCTAGCATTTTCAATGACGGAAGGAGAAATAGACGGAACCATTTGAATATTCTTCCTGGGAGACGATTGACAATGTGCTCTTCAACTCCTCTGCATTGTCGAAGAGACTCTTACGATTTTTCCCCCCAAGAAAGCTATCGACGTTAGGATAAATTCACTTGGGACGCGAGGAATCGCATTTCCGCTGTCTAGTTATAACAATGGTTCGCGTTAAGGGTTAAGGTGTCGTTCGCATGGTGTCTCGGCCTCGGAGCTCTCCAGGGCGTCGCTTTAAAGGACATCGGTATGCAAAAGATTGTCGCGGCAAGAATTTTGGGCTCGTCGACGCGCGAACGGGCAATTTTAGTCTCTCCGTTGGCTGGTTCGCGAGCCCTCTTCCCTTGGACAATACTTCTGCCGACCGGTCAACCGTACCCTGTCCATTGTTAGCCGCATATATTTACTTTGCTTACGACGCCGGCCATAACCGAAGTACTGTTATCCGCGATGGTGTGCGTATGACGTATCGCCTCGACGATCTTGATACTTCCTTCGCGCCTCTCGAAAAGGCCCTCGCCCCTTTTCGACGACGCGACGTCGTTAAATTATAACCTGCGGAAGTCGACCCAAACCCTGCGAACACGTCGGGGGTGGGGAAGAAATTGCGGTAACACCTCGTTCATCGCCACGGGTAACCGTGCCGGAGGCAGAGAGCTTCCATATACATTTTACACGAGGTGCGATCGAAAAGAATCCGACTCGTGAATCTATAAAATAAAGTTTAATGGAAATTCATCGGGGTGAACACATTTGCTAGGCATTTTAGACTCCCTATCGGTGGCAAACAGGGAGCACTTAGCCCGGAAATATTGTATATAAACAGTGATTCTAGAGAGCACACATGCTGGCCACGCGTGAGCAGAATGAACTGTTGCGAGAGCGTTCCAAGAAATTTATAGTTTACCAGAATGTTTCTCAGCGAAAGATTTAATAGTTACTCTTGTCTGGGTTGAAGTATATGTATATAACCCTTGGCGAATGGGACGTAGGTCCATTTTGATTCATATTCGCAAGACTGCGGATTTTATACATATGTATATGACTAAATCATTAGAAAAGATTAAAAATAATGTTACGTTATTTTCAACCTGTAATTAATGTCCATTCGACTTCGTGATCATAAAAATCTGAATGATATACTTATGCGTATGTATACGACTAAATCGTTAGAAAAGATGAAAAATATTGTTACGTTATTTTCAACCTGTAATTAATGTCCATTCAACTATCGTGATCCTAAAAATCTGAATGCCGGGGCGTTTCCACGCGGAGGAATCGCCTTCTGTGATCTTCTAAGCCTAACACCGCACAATGGCGATCAGAAACGAATGCAGAGCGTAAAGCATCGTCCCGACGAGCTTGAAAATTGAGACGTACGGTCGGCTGGCTCGGCTGGCAGTGAGGGATTCGTCGGGTCGCGTGATCAGAACGCGCAGCCTTGTAATCGACAGCGAAAACACGTACGCGCATCTCGAGGCTCGCGAAGAACGTGTTCGTCGAGCCGACGGTATACCGTAAGGCATCTCGAGATCGTTTCACCGGATCAAAATTTCAGGGGCTCGCTCGGAGAGAGCCCCCCTCGGGTTCCCCCACCATCGAACCATTCGCTCTTCTTGGTTGCTCTCGGTCGGCCCAGGAAATTATTTCTCGAAGGCCAGTTACCGAGGCGCTCACGAAGAAGTAATCGTACAGAAAATACGGAGCTGCGGACCGATAATGGTTGGTCAGGCACAACGTGGCCCTCAGGGCCCTGGCTTCTTCCTCTCCCCTCGAGACGGCCAGAAACAACGTGTATACGCACAGCAGAGGCTTTTATCGATCGTTTTCTCGTTCGATTGTGCTCTCGAGAGAGCGCATGGCTACTTTTGATCACTTTCTCACAGTGCAACGCGGAACGAAGTCGAACCGGGAAGCCTCTGATTACAGGAATTAAAGGAGAATCGCGTTCACGAACAACCAGAGAGCCGGGCTGCGCGAAAATTGTAATTAACCAGCATCGCGATGCAGAGGCCAGGCGCTCTCGTTCTCCGTTAAGCGACCCACAGCGCCGCGCCGGTGAACGAACGTTTAACCCCCCGGGAACGATGGATCGTCAAATCTTTCCGAATTGCCCCGGATGACCTTCGAAATTCTTCGAGGGAAATAATATCGGAGCAACGCAGCTCTTTCGCTCGTCCAGACCACGTTTCGTGCCATAATCAAAAGACTTCTCGCCACCGCGGCGACTTCACAGGGCATCATTCCATAATATAAACAGCGATAAGGCTCTCGCGGCGACTACCAATCTGGCCAACGCTTACACCGGTAATCTTATAAATACAACACAGGAAGCGATGTTTCCATTACTTCAACGCCTTTATCTGCTCTCGCGTACCAGAGAATCTTCCAGGAAAATAATATCGGAACAGAGTGCAGAGAAGTGCCAGGCAATTGGACTCCTCCAGATCCCCTAAAAGTCCAGTTTCCCTTGGCATTAGACATTGATTCGACTTTAATCGGCAACGAGGATTTGCTAAAGCGAATGCTCGGTTTCGAAATGGCTGACAATCAGCATGGTGCGTCTATGATTCATGTACAATTTCAAGCCTAGTAATCTTCTAAATACAGCGCACGACTTCTAAGTACTGTTTCCATTATTTCAACCCCTGCATATACTCTTCCTGTACAGAGTGGCCTGAGTGGGCGTGGTTTCGTAGCTCTCGCTTTCAACGGAGTCAAGACGGTGCCCCAGAGGGCAATCTGCGGCCACGGCTGGTCTCTAGGAAGAACGTATCGAACGTGGTCGTTACTTCCCCCGGAGAAACCGAGATCGAGGAGAGTCGGAGTGTATCGCGGCCACGTTTCCGCTCCGTAATCGACGCCGGCGGGCAGCCAAAGCCGACAATGCTCTCTCGAGAGAGTCCTAAACGCGGATAAAATCGGGCGGTGCGGCCGTTTCATGCGTTTCGCGTCGATCCCAAGCGCAACTTCCGCGAGAGTGCGATCGCCTAAGCGTAGAAGCGGTCGCGGGAGAGGGCCGCGAGAAAGATTGCAAAAGGTCAAATTCCTTCGATTCGAGGCTCTCCTCGTCAAATTACGAGCCAAGAGACGAAGAACCGTGCGACCGAGGAGTAAAGAAAGGTTGGATTGCGTATGCATTCGTTATTTGCGGTTATATGGGGGACAGCGGTGTTGAAGAGAGAAGGAGAGAGAGAGAGAAGAGGGGACATATAGCGGTGAAGAGCCGGACGGAGCGAGAGAAAGAGAGAGAGGAGGAGGAGGAGAATAAACCGATACAGAGATACCGCATCCAGGCGAAAGCCGACAAGCCAACAACTCTCGAAAGGGCCCTGTTGTAGGGGTGCTGGGAGAAGACGGCTGGAATGCACCGAGAACAGGTCGCAAGGCTGCCGGCATTCCGAAATTTGCAACGGCGCAAACCACGGGGAACGTGTCCCATTGTGCGCTCACGAATTCGCCCCTGCCCGACCGGAAGAAAAAATCCAACGAGATATGACTTTCGCCGGTTTTCGTAACCCCGCCGCGATAAAACGTGATTTACGGGATCGTGACCGCTGCGAAGACGAATGCGATCGTGAACCCGGCGATTTTGGGTACCGGAAATGCAGGGGCTCGATAAAATAATGGACAAGCTGCTCAGATATCGCGGCGTTCAGTTTGCAAAGATCGGTAGCCGTGAGATTAGTCGCATGATTTATGTGCGACGATTAAACTGCGAATGTTTACGAAAAATAAAAATTGTCTGCGGGTGTGTACGATCCTGTTTGGAACTCAATTCCAAAGAATTCAAGCATTTAAACTTTGCTCGACGAACGCATTAACATCGAAGCTTTATCTTCTCCAATTACGAAATTCTTTACACGAATGATTGCGATTAATTTATCCCGAGCCCGGCCCGATGTTGCACCAGCATGTCACTGATTCATAAGTTTCGTAAAGATTAAATATTGATAACGGTATGATCGAGTTGCGATGATTCTCGGTGTTTACCGCGAGGGAGTTCTCGTGTAACGTTTATTACTCGGAAAATTGAGAAATAAATTAATCCTATGTATAAAAGTAATGCTATCGCAAACTCCGGTCGCCAAATCAGTCAGTAAACTTTATTCTAGTACAGGAAAAGAAGAAAACACTAGAACACCAGAAACGCTAGAAGATCGTCGTCGGTGAAAACAAAGGGAACAGTATCGACTTATCGGACGGACTTTAAACGGCGGACCGTTTCGCGATATTAACATACGCATATACGTTGCCGAGCTGCCATTCGGCAGTACCGTACGATACGCAGCGTGAATTGATTTTTAACGCTTTTATTTTACACCCCCCTGTCTTTTACGAGGCAATTTTGCTCATCGGACTCGACCAGGCCTGTTGTAAATAAAACCACGGGGGAAGAAAGGAAACGGCAAACGACTCTCTGTTTTTTTTTTCTTAAACGCTCCCCGGTCGGTATTTATGTCCCCGAAACCCGAATGCGGTATTTTTAGCTGCATTTATTTATAAACTACCAATGCTGTTTCTACATAAAATTCGCTTCAAGTTTGAATTTGACAAGGACGCCGTAAGTTCATCTTCGTAAGTCTACCGATCTACAAAATTCAGCCATTTATACGCATTACATTTCACCGATCGGCAGTCAATTACATCGTTCTTAAAACAACGGTAAGCTCGCGAGATACGAGCATCTATCTTCCACCGTTCAAAACAAATCGATTTCTCCGAAATCGATAATAAGAGGTTTCGTTATCGAGCTTAAGATACGAATACCACGAAATTAAAAAAATCGTTCTGTGCGATAGAACGTGACGCGCGACGCGTTTGAAAATCGTGCAGAGCCCGCGTCGATCTTGCGCGCGCATGCGTGCACTAATCGCGTTCGCCGGTACCATGCTCGTCTTACATAACATCGGCGTGTCCCTCCCCGATAGGACCATCGTCCTTCCCGCGAGAGCTCGGTCCCGGTCCCGGTCCCGGTCCCGGTCCCGATCTCGGGTAGCGCGGCCAAGGAATTCGAGGGACGAGCAACAAAGAGAAAATAGTGCCCGGTCGCGATGGACCGGCTACGTAACCGCGTGAGAGTGCGGCGTGTATCGTATAGGTGCACGGTGTGCCGTGTGCGAGACGGAAAAAGAGCATGCGCGAATCGACGGGAACGCGAGCGAGAAGGAAAACGGAGTCGCTCGCACGCACGCACGCACGCCGCGCTCGAAAGAGAGAGACGGTCAGAGTCCATCAAGCAAAACTCACCCTGTTGCATTCCAGAGCCTCCGCGCTGTGCTCCTCCTTCTGCTTGAAGCAGCTGCTGCACTTGCTCTTGTTGAATATGTTCGGCGCGAACTTCCTGCACTCGGCGCCGGTGCCACGGACGCCCGCCGTGCCGGCCGACATCGCGACACGTGCGAATTAACCGCGACGACCGGACAGCATCGTTCACCTCTTTTCTCCCTCACCCCTTCTTTCTTTCACGCCCCGCCCCCACCCCCACACACCTCCCTCTCCCGATGACCTCGCGAGACCTGCAACCTTAACCCTCGGCGGAACACGATTCTTCCTCGTGGACCAGGGTGTATTACGGTCGCAACCCGCTTTTCAGTTTACGCGCGCGATTCCGTCCGGTTCGTTCGTACCCGGCGTATGCAAGTACGCGGAGCAGTTTCTCGTACAGCCACTATTCCATACCCGTTACGTTAACGGATCGAGTTAACAGGATTTCGTATTCTCGTCTCGTGCGCGGATCACACTTCCAGCCGGTCGTTCCTTGTTCCGTCACACCCGATCAATCCCGTGATTTATCGGGACCGCTCGATCTCCGACGATTTCCCCTTCGAGCGTGTCGCGTCCGATAATATTTGAGACACTCGAGCACCCGCCCGCCCCGGGTTTTGTTTACATACACTGTACGAACGCGAGAGACTCGGAACAGCCTTTCAGCAGAATTTTGTAATACACCGGAGCCGAGTGCGTCGCGCTGTGTTTACAAATGCGTTTGTGTCACGCGGACCGGAAACACGCGCGTGTAGTACCGCTGTCGTTGACGCGGGATCCGAAACCCTCCGATGTCCGACAGCAAGCGAGTTTTTCCCCTATCCTCGTCTCCCTTACGCTCCTCCTACTTCCCGTCTTGTTGACAATCTTCGCGCACCGTGTCCCAAACAGCACGTGGATCGAACGCGACACTCCGTAACACACGGATCTATACGATCGAGAGAGAGAGACACTTTGTTGATTAACGTGTCGCAGCACCGTTCTCACCGATCGATCGATTATTTGACGAATCCAAACGTCGAACGCACGTGCGTCCGATTGGTCGATCGACGAAAGACCACCGCTCTCCTTCCTTTTCTCTTTCTCGCTCTCTTTCTCTCTCTCTCTCTCTCTCTCTCTCTCTCTCTCTTTCTTTCTCTTTCACTCTTTCTCTCTCTCTCTCTCTCTCCGTCTCTCACTCACTCTATTCTCGCTCGAGAATACGCGTCAGGATCCAGAGAGACGTGACTCCGATGTAATTATTCGGCTGGCACAGTTCACGATGTATCGATAGTAGCACTACGAGCACCACGATACGTCTGTCTCTCTTTCGTTCGTTCTCGATCTCTCTACCTCTCTCTTTCTCTCGCTATGTCGACTGTCACTACGATGATCCCACGACGCGACCCAATACGCTGCACACGCGACGATTACGACAACGACCACGACCACGAGCACGACGACAACACTCGGGCACACTTAACAACACGTCGCGTCGCGCTCTCCATGACAGAACGCTCCCGCGGACGTCCATCTGCGATCTGGCCCGTTTAACTCGGCCTCTATGCCGTCCGCAGCGCTCACTCTCGCTCGATCGACCGCAGCACGCACGTCCAGGCCCCAGACTACGCCGTACACCAACTAGTCCCTTTCTCCGACGATACACGCAGCGCCGCCGTACAGTCGTTCGATTACTCTTCGCATTTGCTGAACCAGAGAGAATATCCTCTCCGACTGGACAATATTATTTTTTCACGGTTTTCACGCTCATCCGGGGTTCCAATTGTTAGAACACCGGTCAGGCGAGTATTACAATTTATCATTTAGTTAGAAATGTGAATAACATGATGAAAAAAAAACACGATTACAATATTGCACTTTATCTGTAACAAAAGAATACGTATCAATCAATAAATATTTTAAAATATAAGATGGCTAACTCGTTGACCGACTTGCAGAGATTCAGAAATGTTATGATTTAAGATTTTCAGTTTATCCGGAGTTCCAATTGTTAGAACATCGGTCAGGCGAGTATTACAATTTATTATTTAGTTAGAAATGTAAACAACATGATGAAGAAAAAATCACGATTACAATATTGCACTTTATCTGTAACAAAAGAATACGTATCGATCAATAAATATTTTAAAATATAAGGTGGCTAACTCGTTGACCGACTTGCAGAGATTCAGAAATGTTATGATTTAAGATTTTCAGCTTATCCGGAGTTCCAATTGTTAGAACATCGGTCAGGCGAGTATTACAATTTATTATTTAGTTAGAAATGTAAACAACATGATGAAGAAAAAATCACGATTACAATATTGCACTTTATCTGTAACAAAAGAATACGTATCGATCAATAAATATTTTAAAATATAAGGTGGCTAACTCGTTGACCGACTTGCAGAGATTCAGAAAAGTTATGATTTAAGATTTTCAGCTTATCCGGTGTTCCAATTGTTACAACACCGGTCAGGCGAGTATTACAATTTATAATTTCGTTGGAAATGTAAATGACATGGAATTATTTAGGATTAAATGAAAAAACACAATTACGCTACAACTGTAACAAAAGAATTCGCACCAGTCAACAAACACTCAAAAAAATAAACTAATTGACTGTTTGATTGACTTGCAAAAATTAAAAAAAGTTATATCAAATTCTTATGAGCCCCGCTGCGCGAATTTATTTGAATTGCGCGCGCATTTTGTTGCGGAGTATTTGAGCTTCGAATAAATTGTTTACTGCACGGTACAAATGTGAAATGTAAATACGAACATGATATTGTGGTTGATAAAGGATTTTTAGTACATATTAGACGCAATATCTTGCTTTCTTGTACGCTGAAGTTTTCTGAGCGACATCTTTGATGATTCCTCTGCAACCACTTTGCACGGCTTACTCGAAATCTGGAAACGTCAATAAGAAAGGACATTTTATATTTTAGATTATTAAAATGAAAATATTTTATTTGCGGAAAGTTTAGTGTTTACGTGACAACAATTGTTTAAAATAGTATTTGAAATATATTTTTTTCAAAATTTGACCGGTTCTGCACTCGGTGTTTACATATTTGAATGCGATTCAATTGTTTCTCGCAATGCCAATTAATTTAATGAATATTAACACAGTAGTACTACTACTGTATTTACATGATGCACAGACACTTAATGAATGTTGAACGAATGGTTTTTGAATGAAAGCAATTCTTATGGGCGATAAAGTTTGCAAAGATATTCTTCCAGCTAAACTAATCGAAAATGGTGAAGATAGAAACGTTAAAAAAGAAGAACGAGCCGGTTTTTGAAAATCAATTTTAAGGGAAACAACTGCAAGAATTTCAAACTTAGAATACAATGTACAACTTGAGTCATACGAAAGCTTGTGTGGAATCAGCTGATATTTGCATCCGGTTCGATATTCGGGACTTCTCTTCCGGTTCATCCAGACCTGCGTTCCAGTGTTTGGAATAGGATTGTCTGTAAAGATGGTAGATGAAGCTGGTGACAGGTTGGTAGGCGAAATTATTTTCGGCTTTCTATACGAAATATAATGTCTCTAACTACCTTCAATATACACAGCGCAATTCATAAATATGGTACAATATTCATTTAGATATAAAATAACCTCGCACTTATTCCCTTATATTTAAGAGAATTCTTTTACAATCTCTGCTACATGTCTATGAATATTTCACTAACCAGTCAATTTTTATCTCGATACACGAGTAGAAATAATGCTTTGTTGGGAATGAATGGTGCATTTTCGTTGTGTATAATATTTTCTTGAAATTTTCGAAATTCCTGTCAGCTACATTGTAAACCTTCGATCATTAAAACTTATTTATTAGTGATTGGATTTCACTATAATTCAATGAAAACGCTACTTGGCCGCTAAAACGACAAAAACAATATTGGTTCCTTTTTCACAAACGTATTTGTATTCAAACAATTTTGATGCTGATTAGTTTCAATCATCGTCTTACATAACACAAATGAAATATGTAATTTGTGATAAAGATTGTATAGGTTGGATAGAGTCACTAAAAAAATATATATATATATATATATATGTTTTGTAATTTCAGAATAAGGAAGATGATCCTATAGTAGTGTACATATAATGAAAATCAAAACGTTACTATCTTGAATGGATAAATGAATGAATAATGTTTATATATTAATAATTATGAGTCACGTACAGAGACATGTTTAAGCTAAAATTTACATTTTTTCCAGAGATGATTCCTCTAATGTCGCCATCATCAGGGAGGTGTACGATAATGAAAATGCTCATGAAACGTTCGAGTACGAGCTAGAAAGAGCACTTGAATCCGAGTGCAGTTTAATTGTTATTGAACCATCTAAATTGGGTGATGAAACCTCCAGATGGATAGCAGTTGGAAACTGTCTTCATAAGACTGCAGCGATATTCGGGCTAGCAGCCATAACCACAGGTTTATAGACATTATATTTTTTATTCTAAATATACCGATATTATTGTGTACACAATGCATATATTATTTTATCTCTTCTAGGTATGCTATGGAGTGAACGACCCTATGTCTGTGGTCCACTAGGTTTCATATCTGTAATATCTTGTGGACTTTATACTGTTTCGTGGCAGTTTGATCCTTGTTGTCAGTATCAAGTCGAGACTGACACAAGTAAATTACCCCATGTAGAACTGTTAGCTGTTTTGGGACCATCGTCCCCAACCTTCCTTGTAAGGAAAGATGATACGAGAAGGAGAATTCTTCACACAACTATCACCTTGGTTGCACTTAGCATCAGTGCCTGGAGAGTATATCAGGCATTTAAATGAAATTATTAATGTCTGCAGAAACAAAGAAACTATATTGCAAAAAGCAGTAAGGTAGGCCATACGATGTATTGTATATGATCGTAATAAGGCCTAGCATAGAACTCTGTGAATTACAAAAAAAGAAATACAGATATGTTTTTGCATATATTAATGGAGATTGTCGAGTCACATGAAGGATATATTGTCGTCCAGTGTTTATTTTTTTTTTAATGTTTTGACACTATCTCGTATATGGATGCTAATTTTAGAATAGGAAAGGGAATATGTCACAGGGTATAGAGAAAAAAAGTGTAGCTTGTGTTAAGAACGTTTTCCATGTAAAGCTTGATGTTTCTCGAAACTTCGTATTGTTTCTCTATGATCTCCATCTTGTTGATTCTATTGTCACAGTTAATTTTAATGCAAAGAAAGACACGATCATATTCACACAATCACTTAAGTGAAACAACTACTGATATAAGTGTTCTTAGAGTTACACAAAATTGCAACCATATATCTGCAAAGCTGGATTTAGAATTATATATTTTTAGAATGTAAATAAAGTAGATAGAATACACTACATATACAAAATACTACAGAAAATGTTGCCTAGATTTTCTCACCCATGTTTAACAAAAAGCAAAAACCATTTTAAACACTTTTTGGAGTGCATTATTTTTATTGTATTTTTTGGCAAACATAAGTATTGGCATAACACATAAAATATTCATTAGTTACATAAGAGTTCTATTATGCAATTTACAAACACACGGATTATCAAAAAGTAAACATCATAATATTCCTGTGAGTTAACGATGTAATTTATATTGTCCAATTAAATATGTGAAAATTTTCCATAAGAATATGCAGTCTATTTGTGCATTAATAAATTCTTGCATGTATTTGTACATATATGAAATAATTAATAGATGTCTAAGAATATATATAATGCATTTTTCAAACTTCTGTTTTGAAAATTTCAAATAATGAATGAAAACTAAGCAACATCTTCCTCAATTACTGTATAGCTATATAACATCTACAGCACAAATTGCTGCCACTTATATCACAAAATCTACTACTTTAAAGACATTAAGAGCTGTATACATATTTTTAAGACATACAAAAATATAAAAATTTATGTAAAAAATTATATCTCGTGATGTTTATTTTGCTTAATGTTGCTACTATTAAAAAAATGGAAAGGGGAAAAGTCAGTAATAGAAAATACTTCATGTAGAATTTAAGAAGTTACATGTTTTTGTGTTTGTTAATAAATGGATATGAAATTATTTTTACTTATGTAATAATTCCATACATGCTGTAAACGTATACTTCATTATAATCGTGTGGGAAAGTATGCGTTTGTAATGTATCCACTTTTAGTTGATCAACGCCAATTCGATATGAAAACTTAAAATATTAATAATCCTGCCATGACAACAGAGTTCGTACCAATCGCTGTACATATACAATATGCGTAACATTCTATATGTTTCAATTTCTAGCCAAATATTTGTCATAATATAACAGTGATTATATATAGATGTAATATACAAGAGAGTACATGTCAAAACATCTATTGTGAGAAAATTCTCATTTCTACTGAGCGCGTGTTGGGTAGGTTCACGTTTATGTGTCATTTATAACTTGAAGAGATTTCATTGTTCATTATGCATTTTTAAGCATTTATTTTGTACCTATCCAGAATTTATTACTTTAGAAATTTGATCCAGAAATTTAATTGTAGTGAGTAAGTGAGTAAGTAATAGATGACACATAAGTACATTGTATTTCAAAGTGCTTCAATCTTCTATTAATTCCATTAAAGCGTTTGTAGTATTAAAATGCATATACATAATGTACACAAATGCCATTAGTTAGTGGCATAACAATAAACTATAGTTTGGATATAATTACGTTTATTTTAATTAGCAAGATCATTTCCCATTTAAAAAAAACAGAAACATCTCTGTTCCCTACAAATTTGTTACATATGTTTTGTTCTATGTACAATATGTGGTGCAGCGAAATATTATTAATTCGGAAACGGAAGTATAGTACTTTGTACAAATGAGATACAAATTAAAAATATTTTTTAATACAATGTTGAGTATTATCTATTATCTATCTTTCTCTGATATTCTGGACCGTTTGAGCATAATCCAAAAATAAAGTGATGGACATAAAGTTCGTAAATATATTGCAAACTTTGGACTAAATGTAGCTATAATTACATCTTTCTCATCCTTTAATATTGCTTGTAATGTGCGCTGTGCAACATACTCGGGAGAATATCCTTCTTCTGTAGTTTTATCCATTACTGAAATACAAGGTTCCTCATAAATAATTATGTCTAACATGGATTGCACTGCCTTCTTTACTTACCTCCATAGGCTTGTCCATTTCCTGTTAAGGCATTGAGGGAAAGAGTAGTGCGTACATAGCCAGGACTGATAACATTAACTTTTATATTCTGATCAGTTAATTCTGCTCTACAACTATCACACCATGCTTGCAATGCATGTTTTGATGCTGCGTATGCAGATCTGACACAATGACGTTGGCATTATTAAGCGATAACGTACCCATTGTACATATAAACAAACAATATACAAACCTATATGGAATAGCAATTTTCCCTTGCACACTGCTTACACATACTATACGACCGTATCGTCGTTTTATCATATATGGTAGCACAGCTGTAAAATCATGCGTTTAATACATAAAAATCCACAGTTAAAACTTCATTGTTATTTACCTTTTGCCAATGCAATTTGGGCGAAATAATTTGTCAGCATTACTTTTATGTCTACATCTACACTCGTATGTTCAACTTCTCCTCTATAAGAAATACCAGCATTATTAATCAAAATATCAACTTTTCCATGAATGTCAATTACTTTCTCCACTTTGGATTTTAAGGAATTAATATTAGTTATGTCCAATGGTAAAACTATAGGAGGATGAGTTGGTATAGTCTAAAAATCAAAGTGTACAATAGAATGATTCCTATATAATCAATTTGAAGAGGAGTCGGATTAACGAATTCTTGCATACATGATGAGTGTTTATCAAAGCATTCTTCACTCTTTCCAATTGTTCCTTCCTCCTAGAAACTAAAATCACTTTGCAACCGCAATTATAAAAGGCATGTGCCAGTGCTTCTCCTAATCCTGAACTAGCCCCAGTGACCATTACAACCTAAAATTTAAATCGCAATTAACATTTTAAATTCGACTAGAGCGATTCGTCTACAATATTTACCTTTCCACTGAGCATAGCTTTCTTTCGTTTGTATTGCACCAGGTCATAAAAATGGTATATTAACCATGGTATCGTTATCGGAAAACCGAGTAATTTAAATAACCACCATATCAACCACGAACTCTTTAATTGTTCTTGTTTCATGTTGATGAATGTATACGATACGATACTAATGAAAAATTTTTCAGTTATTTCCGGGTATTGTCGATTAAGCTGTATACGATAGTTACACTTTTATGGACCTCCTAACCTATGAAATCCAACCTTTAGACCGCTTCAAGATGACCACATGGTAATGACTTGCGCAATTATCGGTGCACGTTTTCTGCTTTTATTTACGTACTTTGTTCACATATAATTATAAACATAGAAACGTGACTATCAAGATAAAAAAACCGTCTCGTTCTGTTTTGACTATATATTTAGTGATGGTGTGCAAAATCATTAAATCGCGATCACGATCGCCTTGATTCACGCCGTGATCGTGATTTTTTAATATAGACTGAATTTGCTCACTGTCATCCTAATTCTCAATGACTTTATTCATTATTCCTCATTGTTCCTCATTAGGATTCCTTTACTTTATGCGATGTAACTCGCAATTTTATATAAAACATACAGATCATGTCTCTGTGACTTGCGCGGGATAACAGTTATGCTCTCCGCCAAGCAGAAGTGATCACGAAAATCACGAATCACTGCGAAAAATCATCGAGATTGGAAACGAACGTGATCGAATCACGAGTGATCCAAAAGTAGCAGTTCACGCTATCCCTAGTTTTTATATACTGATGATATCAGGCTGTTATCGTATTGTTCTAGCGAAATAGCATAAAGATGATATCAAACTTCGAAAAGGAATAATACTCGGTACACGATGTTATTTTCAAATAACAAATGTGGGATAAATAATGTAAAAGACATATGAAGGTCAGCGGCGCTTTTAAAATGGAGTAATATGTTTTTTTATGTACATACTATCTAATATGACGTTTTAAGACGCGTACAGTGACCTACGAGTCAAGGTCACTCAAGATCGTTGAAGGTCAACTGCGATGAAAAATAATTATACTTTGAGGAACTCATCTAATTTTTTCATCTACAAAAATCTATTAACATGAAATTATGCCACCCTCGAAGCCAAGTAATAAGTTTCATCCGTCACATTGTTTTTCTATCACCAATAGCGCAACCGAGTTATTACTCGATCGAGTGGTCTGTTTGAAGTACCTCACCCTGTATATACTTCACGTTAAAAAAAATAAAAGTCCCAAAGTTTCTTTACGTGAAAAATGTGTCAAATTGATACGCGAGGGACGGATGAGGGTAAGCCTGTAGACTTTGATAGTATTTCTTAACCGGCCCTTGCGTAGTCAACCACTTCCAACAATTTGTTAATGTTCCTCTAAAAAATATTACAAAATTTCTCTAAATGTCCATTCTCACTCGCTACTATATTAATTTACAGTCTTGTAATAAGAAATTCTACAAACATGTTAAATACAGAAAGGTTTGAAATAATTTCTACATTTTGGTTGACTCCATAAGGGTTAATGAAAACTCCACGTAACACTTGCATTGTAACGGTAGACATGTGCAACAATTAAGTAATATGTATCATGTCCGTGATATCGAATATGATCTTATCGCTAGGTGAAAAGTAAATGAAGATTCCACATGGTGGGAAGAAGGAAGCGGAGAATTTGAAAAAAAGGCGGAAACAAAGATCGAGAAGTGGTTGTATTTATGGATCGTCTAGCAGACGGCGCCACGTTCGACGGCGTTTTGTAATTGGTCGGTAGTAAGCGCGCCCCTTGTCAGCTGTGCGCCAGAGAATCAGCCGTCGTCCGTCGTAGACGCGGATTCGTGCAAATGGCGTCGCTGCCAGTATGAGCGAGCGTATGCTGTCTAATAACGCGCACGGGCCTCGTCCGGGCGCGGCGCCGCGCGGCCCAGCCTGACGGCGAGCGTGAGTGTGACGATATTGGTTGGGATTCAGGGAATATATTAGTCCGAAGGGGTTGTTAAAATTGCCGTCGAAATAGCAACGGTGTGTACGGTATCGACAACGAGTGGTGACACGCAGTGAGAAAGAGAGGTGAGTGCCAGATAGAGAGGAGAAAACTCGAGGAGAAGACTACTGTGCGAGTCTAGAGAGAAGTGCCGTGTCCCGCGTACATATACAACAAGAGAATGCACTTCTACCGACTAAAACGTATCTGGCCATATAGAGCGAGTCCTTCGATCGCTTTCTCGATCGTCCACGAATTATTTTCTTCATATTTTCGAAACCAACCGAGTTTCTTGGTTCCGACGCGCTCTTTAAACGCGGTCGGGATTTTCCCGAGTTTTCTGCGCTACAACAAAAACATTGCGACAGAACGTGCCGCTGCGACTGGTCAGTTAGGCTCGATTTCTAAAGCGAGAAACCGAATGAACAACAAAGAGGAGGGAAAGACAAAACGTAACCTTAGCCACTACGGAAGCTACACTCGGTCGAGTTTAGACCGTGCTCTCCGTGCGATGACAGGTGCCATGCGTGCATCATTGCCAAATGTATTGTGTCGCTTCGTATCGCTACAACGTTCCGCGCATATTTTCACGAGATTAAATCGAAAACGCCAGTTGTCTCGGCGTATGATCGAACGCGCCCGCCGCGCCGACTACAATCGTCTATATTCCGTTTCGTTGCGATAGAAAAGATTTTCGGAGTCGATGGCAAACGATGACTAGATGTTTCGTTATCGTGTTACGCGGAAACTTTTCTAATTTCATTATTCCATGAGGCTGTTTAAATACGTCGATGTTATCGCGATGTAATCGGAGCGGCCATGTTTTCCACGGTTGAAAAACACGTTTCTCGCGGACACGCGCACGTGTGGGCGAAGCAGAATGTTTTTGTTTGTGCCGCGACCAGTACCTAAATACGTTCTACGGTTGCATAATAGATCGAGGTGCGCCCATCCGAAAGGGTTCTCCCGGTGTCCCCTCGAAAAGGAAAATAACGGTCCGTGTACGTATATATTGTATATATGTATATGTACATACTGCTGTAAGGCTGTCTCCTCTCGTGTACTCCGGCCGTTGGAGATCAAGATCAAGATTAGGCGAGGAGGAAGGAGGAACAACTAATGTCTCTTTTGTGCAGGGTCGAGGCGCGTTCCATAGAAATATAAGTATCGTTACGAAGAAAAGAAGATTAGGGGCGCTACTATGGATCGCGTATCCGCGCGGCGTTTCACGATTACGTCATTGAACGAACGCGACGCGTTATTTTCTTGTACGATCACGAAATAATCCCGTCCTATCTAATTGATCGATAGAGCCGAATTTATCGATGGAGTCCCGCGTGTCCCACCGGAAGAAAATCGTCGAAATGGCGGTGCGAACAGAACGTATCAGAAATTTTTCGAACCACGAGGAAAGGAAAAAAACTTGACGGTTCGGAGTGGATAAGGCGGTTAACCTCTCACCGATACCATGTGACACGGGGGCGAAAGGGCATTACACTTTTAAGATAACAATGTCATGGAATATTAAAAGCGTTCATTGAATGGAATTGTTGCAGAGGAAATCCGTTTGGATAAAAGTACACATGTAACGTTTAACGAAAAAAAACAAACAAAACCGCGGCGCTCGCGAACAGAATTAATTTGTTAGTCGTGCAGATTCGTTCTTTTATTTTTAGATTCACAATTGCGCTATTCAACAGGGAAATATCTTTCGCGCTTGTAATTATTGACCGACGATAATTTTAACGATTGTTGACAGTGTCGCGGGTACATTCGATACGGAGCAATCGAGTTAATTGAATTATTCGGTAATACAATATATAATAATAAACATTAGTATATTTGAAGACTCGCGGGTCGGTCGGTATCGAGCACGATAAATTCGAGAAAGAGAAAGAAATATTGCCAGCTGTTCGATTAAACGGTGAAAATCTTGTATCTCTGAAAAACCGGTTGTAATGGATTAACCTGTAATTTATGATACCCATTAGAGTGGACTTTGGTTTCCGTTACACGCGTTTTCGTAACATGCATCTCGGTGAAGGTTCGCAGCACGCGCTCTTATTAGAAGCGTGCAACATGTGCCGCATATTACATCCGTCCGACACCACTCGAAACTTCTGCATAAGCCTTTCGAAGGTCCTTCAGCGGGCTCGGTTTATACGATACTAATAATTTCGCAAAAAGCCACGATCGATTGCGTCTGCGGGATCGAAAGTACGCGGAAAGTTGCATTTACCTCGTAACCCGCTAGTACAAATCATTCCCGTCAATCTTCGATTGGTTTATGACGTAGCTACTCGTTTTTCGCGGAAAGGATACGCTGGAAAAACCCGTTCGCAACTTCACGCCGCAATTTCCCAACCGACTACTTTATTTTTAACCTATTTCTTCGGGACATCAAAATTATTATCATTTCTCCGGGTAGAAATTTTGGAAAACAGAGATATCGGTTGAAAAAGGTTGGGGAATTATACTAGGCACTGTAACAGTGGTCGTATGCATTTTTTAAATTTTATACTTCATTTCATTTACTCCTACTACTTCTATACAGATACAGCTATTGATTTGATTATCTTTCAAATAGTAGTCCACACATACAATCAACGCAAATTATTATATTATTTTTATGAAGTATTATACCGTGCAATATATATGATCAATATTATAGAGATACGTCCAGATAGGCCTGCATACGTTAGAAGACAAGAATTAGAACACATTCTGACCTGTTACAGCAGGCTCACGACTTTAGTTGAACGCGAGACCCATTTTTCATAGTTGCTGTTCGAATCTACACGTGTGCCGACCGCGTTAACTAATTCCGCCATCGGATTCCCGCCTTACAAACTTTCTAATATTCATCAAGTCTTGCTTTCGAAGAGCGACGCGCGTGGGACTCGTGAAATTCAAAGACAAGTGTTCGGAATCGCGCCCATTATCATACGTTTCGTGGGAATATACGACACGCTGTCGCCGCGAGTTGATCGCGAAATCTGCACCGCGGTTAATTTTAGGCGAACGGGTTCCGCGGCGCGAAGTCACTGACCATTCTGAATTCTGGCGTGTTGACTGTAGTTTCATGGAAACCGGGTCGCAGCTCCAACTGCGATTTTAGCGATCCGTGGTCGTTCAACCGGCCGTCGAGCTTGTTTATGTGTTATTAATTGCGCGTATCAGCCGACCTGCTGAGGAAGTGCATCTCCTTACGAATCTCTTCGCGGAGTCACTGAAATTGGCAAGCGGAGCCAAACGGTGCGTTCGGACACGAATAATTGCGATGAAGATGAACGATGATCGATCGGGAGATAAAATTTGAAACGCCGAAATATCGGGTCATGTAATTTCTCGCAAAGCTAAAGGCGCGATTAGATCGAAAACCTGGTCACTGCCGATACCGGATCCGAGTAATTGTCCTGACAAAGATCTACAAGGATTGATCAGAGGAGAAAATTTGGACACCTTGTCCTATATATTTCTTAAAAACGAAGAGTCGACCTATCGGGGTCACGGTATCTCTTCAAGTAATCGCACTCGGGTGCAAAGGCAGATTCAAGCGATAGGAATCTGAAAATTTGTTAACGTCGATGCTGGAGACTTTGCTTGACCCGATTGCATAAGCAAGGGTAGACTTGGTCCACGCGTATCCAGCATTGTGTGCTGCAGGACCGTAATTATTGTGGGGGTAAACGAGCGAGTTGATAGGAACATTCTGAGCAGAGTATTCGACCGTTATCGGGCAACTCGATAAATACGGTTTGTTGTGTCTGGCAGAAAGGACTCGTTCTATCGGAACCGAGCGTAGACTTTGCAGCTAGCGATTTCGCGAAACGAGGTCGACCAATACCGCTGAATTCCGCGTAAGCGACCTCGTTTCGCATTAGCGGGCTAGCTGCCGGGCCCAACCGTGTAAATTTCAAACTCGCTTTCTGGATCGTTGATACCTGGGGAAAGCCCATCGCGCATAATCTGCATCGGTTTCCATCTCGTTACCTCCGCGATCGAGCGGAGCATTCGCGCGGAAAACAAAGAGCAAGAGCAAGCAGTCAATAAGCCGGGAACGATTGTTTTTCTTATCGCGGAATGGTAACGCGATTTCTCTGTCGTATCTCCTTTGCTGCTAGCATATTACTGCACCGGACAATCATACCTACCGTAACACGACCCTGCTTATTATGCACAGCTTGTTGCCGTGTTCAGTAGAATTTTAGTTGAAAGCTGTTCATTTCCACTTAATGTTTGAACTTAGAACCTCCTGACTCTGTGTAGTTCATGCGAAATATGTTATTAAAGATCTAGAGGATCGGATCCCACGCTTTTGCATATCAAAACACTGGTTGGACTTTAGAACAATTGGTTTCTTCAAGAAGTCTCGCGGACGATCGAGAAAGACTACTGAAAAGCGAACGAACGGTTTAAATCTGCGAGCAGGCCTTGTTTTCGCGAATACGTTCCGAAGTGACTGTGCTCCGCAGAGTGCCGCCACAGAGGGATGCAGGCCGAACTGATGTACAGAAAACCGTTGACGATGACGACGCCAAGCCAGAGTTTTCATCGCCCTGGGGCCGGGAAGAAGGAGGCCGGGAGGGACTGCAGGGAGGCGATACACTCTGGACACTTCATGGTCTCGGACTTCGAAGCGGAGGCCCAGGACGACGAGGACGAGCTCGCTGTGCCCGTACCTGACGAGGAAGCCGCCAGAATGGCGATCATCACGCCCCTCGGCTTCCTCCACGAGAAGTTCGCCAGCACCTTCTACAGCAAGAAGAGTCCTCAGCAGCTCAGCATCGAGACGTCCTTGAACAAGCTGTTCCAGTGCATGTCCCTCGCCTACAGGTGAGTTTCTCTTTTCCCTCGGTTTTCATTATGTCGCTTGCGTCTCGTAGAGAAATCGAGATCGGTAGTTTCGATGAATCGATGTTCATCTAGCAAACATTTCCCCATCTCGCGGTTCTAGTAGGCCAGAGTTGATTCCAGTTGTATTTCGAGCTCGGCAACCGGACAAACGCCGCACCGCCGACATTCTGGCTGATAACGGACAATTGAATTAATGAAGAAGAGGCCGTAGAACTACACGACAACATCGCAATTAAGCTCGCCCTCGGCGAAGCTCTTCGGCTGCCGTCGCGGCAATTTCCGTTCTCTTTTTCGAAGCTTTTCAATTCCTTCTGATCGTTCCAAGAACACAGCCGCGTAAAAGCGTTCAATTTTATCGAGATCGCGGGAGTAAATAGCTTATCAACGCGCATACCTTTCTGCTCTCGTTCCGCGAGGAAACGCCCCGTTCGCTGCGAACACAATAAATCATGCCGACGCGTCTCCGAACCGAAACGAACCGAACCGCTAGTAATTTAATCAGCGACCGACGATCCGTCTTCGGGTATTTTTAACGGCGAATCGGTCAGACGCCGAATATCTCCGTCCGTCGGTTATTAATAAATGTATTTTGTCGCGTATTTATCTGCAGCGAAATTTTTCGCTCGGCGAACCGGGAGCATCGGTCCTCTTCTCTGTTTCTCTTTCCCTCGCGATCTCTTTTTTCTCGCTATCGAAGAGATAATGAACGTGGGGGCGTGACGATGGCAACGCCGCACATCTACTTCGTCCACGCGGCACTTGCCGAATTACCCGGCCGTTCTACCAGTGTTCGAAATTCGATTAAAAAGCGCCTCCGTCGAGAGTGGAAACACTTCTGCCTAACCTAACCAGCTTATTATGTACTATCGCTGAACGATAGCCATCGGACAACGATAATTAGAACAGTCGATCAAGAACCACCTTTGTTCCCATTACACGCGCGACGAACTCCAAAATTCCAAGGCTGAGCGCGATTTTTTGTCAGATTGCGGAATCGAGAACATTCCGATGGTTAATTGTCAGATTGTGGATCTATCTCCTCATGGAAATTATCCTGCTGGTAGAATATCTTGTCGACTATGGGAACAGTTTGTTCCCTTGACCAAATTGTTTCTCACGATGATCGTAAAGTTGAAATGTCATTAACGTCTGCCAATGTAAATGTTTTCCTCTATTTCGCAAACCTGCGAATGCTATGAATGCGTAATGATCACCGCAGCGTCGGAAGCGCTGCGGACGCCGAGTCCTGTTTCCAGGCGCCTTTTTAAATCAGTGTCTAAACGCGCGGTGTCGAACTCTCTGAACGCGCAAGTGTCAGCGAAATCATCTTTGTTCGAGCTTGTGCAGACACGCAGAAACATCTTGTAGAATCGGTGAATCATTACATACACTGCGGTGTCTATGCATCTCGGCGCACGCGTACGCGAAATTGCATTATGGTCAGCGTTTCCAATGCGGTCGACCGGGAAAAGCTCGAGGCACTCTCGAAGCGGCGGTATAGGTTTAAATCGGTAATCGGGATACCGTAACGCTATTGTTGTTCCGCGTTCGCGACGAGAGGTTTATTCGATTGATGATGATTTATGTCGGAACTGCAATTGGTCGCGCGTGCGAAATGAAAAGGCGTCTATATTTTTATCTACGAGAGAAGAGCAGAGGGAGGGAGAGAGAGAGAGAGAGAGAGAGAGAGAGAGAGAAAACAGAGGGTTATTATTGTCACGATGACGCAACCGAGCGTCCATCCTGAACAACAGCCTCGTAAATTTAATTTACGGCGCCTGTCGGAAAAGCAAAACAATAAAAACTCCGAGTTTCTGGATTTCCCTATGATAACCGGTGTTCTTATCAGCTGGAAATTATCAGATTTCTCGCGAATGTGTCCTAAGCAGGACCACAGCGGTTGCCATTCGAATCAAAGATAAATCGCTGATAAGTGAAATACAGCGATGTGCTAAAGTTTTCGGTCCGAGAGATTCACTTTTCTAAAATTCTCCGAAAGAATCGCAAATATTTTTCAGTTTACTGTATTTTAATATAAATAAAACTATGATTATTGTCGTAAATAGCTCGCGAATCATTATGTCTCCGGAGCGACGCCAACGGAGTGCAAAAGGTTAATTAATATTGAATGGCCGTGGCAAGCGAAGGAAAAGAACGAAACGTAGTTTATGATTTCCCAAGGCTTAAGAAATGGAAGAAGAGTCTTGGTCGCTTCCGGAATATAAAGTGAAGGACTGTCTGGCCGGAAACTTCTGCCAGTCGCTGTATATCTTATCGGGCCGATCAATAATTCGATTGACGTAACGAAATAGCTCTTCAGAAAGTTACGAAATTAAGGCTTCGCCTCTCGAGATACTCCGAATGTAAGTACACGGGACTGTTTTCTGGCCACTTACAACATGATGAACAGCGAGGAACAGGACAGCCAATTAGTTTCCTCGCTGGTACACCTGTTGCGCCCCCGCTCGCCTGTTTACCGCGTACCAAACTGTGACTCCGAGGGTCCCGGGACTGATTATATCTTCGCTAACTATTTTCGGACGTCGTACGTTACGGGACGACATGGAGAACGGTTTCCTAAAGGCGAGATCATAAGAAATCGCGACGGTTTTATACACCCTGAGCGGCACAATAATCGACTGTATCTGATACGATCCCGTTCTAATGCAAACTCACCAGAGATCTTACGGGAACTCGACTATCTTATTATCGGCCAGCGAATGTTTATATGTTTACCGTAGACGTCAATGTGCAAAATACGGTGAATCTAACATTTCTTAACTGCACCAGACGTAAGACACGAAGATAACGCAAGCGACCATTTCAAATATACAGTGCAGTAGGAAAAATGTCTCTATCGAATTACACGAAGCGTTCACAGACGAGAAATGGTAGCACAAGTGTAAAAAAGGAGGAAACCCCTTTCGCAAAAAATTCATCTTTCCGAGTCGATGTTGCCGGCAGGAACAATCTGTTGTTCGCATTTAGAAGAACATATTTGCGATTGTACATATTCAAACGATGATATCGCCTATGCTAATTGCAACTGACCTCGGTAATGGACGGGAGGCGTGCAAACGTCCTATTGGGTTAGCGATTCGATCGGCCGCCATCGATATATATATATATGTACATATTGCCGATTTCCATGGGAACGAGAGAGTACATTTCGAATATTTGTGCGTTGTCACCAGCCTAATTCGTTCGCTGTAAAACGACAACGCATACATTATGCTGACACTTGTTGAGCCGTCGCTGATACCGTTTGAATCTTTGTTTAACTTGATAATAGACCCGGCCAGGTTGTTACGACAGAGCTCGAATAATCCCGCACGCTGTCTCGAAACGACATCGAGCATGCCATTTTCGCTCGGCGGATCTTTGCGAAAAATATATTCTGAGAATTTCCATTTCGAGCGTGAGACACATTATTGAAACAATTCAAATCCTGCGGACACTTTCGACAAGCGGCAACTGAAATATTTATTTTCTTTGGATAATGAAACGAAATCTAATTCAAGAAAGATACGGACGATTTTGAAATCTCATGGAAAACATTGGAAGACAATTCTCCACCGTCGTTGGACGCACACCATACGATGTAACAATTTTTCCATAAAATAGAGAACAATGATGTGTCCAGCTATTTTCCTAATTCGTTCTACCGCACAACAGTCGGCTCGGTTTATTAACATTCGAACCGCAGAATCAATGAGAAATTTCGCCCCGGAGATGCTAAACGGGCTCGCCGTTATGCTCGTTCTTTTCGCGAATAATGTAACCGTATTAACGCGTTCGGTGTCTCGATTACAAACCACACGACTCCGCTGTCCGTGGTCTGGAGCAGCAGATGGAACTAGAATTGAATTTAATTCTGTCGATTCTCTTCAATTATCTATATTTCATGGATATCCGGGAAGCATCGTTCACTGAAAACATGTTCGAATGATCCCCGAGCATCGTAGATCGCGAATCCCGCGGAGTTGCGCCGTCATCTGTCGGATCTGGATCCTCGATCGTCGAACACTGAATCGAGAGGAAAATCAGATTCTTCGGTACCTCCGAATAATGCGAGCATCGAGAATAGTTTCCATCGCATCGGAGCGACGTTGGTTCCAAGCGAGATCCAGAGGCTTCACGGTTTATTTAACGAAGCCTAGGGCCGGCTTCCGGACTGATCCATGGATCAGGTCTCGTGCGGGATCGCGGAGCACGTGTCTCTCGCCCCGCGAACACCGACACTCTCGCGCGTAACTCGAAAAAGTGAATCGAGCTAAATTACCGTAAAGGCCTCCGAGTCTCTATGTGCGCGGGAGCGTATCTGTCTCTTCGCCTGTGTCGCACAACGTGTCTTTTATCATGCAAGGCCACTGCGTCATCGGAGCACGCGCACGACCATACTTTCGCGAGCGCATGAGCGCGACCGAGCAAGCGCAGATAGTTTTCCCCCCGTTTCTCTTCCCGTGATCCTCGAAAACAATCTTTTACAGAACGACCTATGGGGTTTCGCGATAAACACATTCCACAAATATCGAGAATTTTGATCTCGCACGAAGATCGTTCAAGACGTTTTTACATAGTGTGTTAGATCGGTCAAGATAAGATAAGCCAGATTTTTTATAAATTCATTCGCGAACAAATTTGTCAGGTCCAAAACAATAAGAAAAATTGAAAATTCTTGATTCTCGTATCCCCTCAAATCGGAGCTTTACATGCTATCTCGCCGTTCTTATCCTCGCGCTGCCATTTTATCGCCACCGTCCGGTTTCTGTCACTCTCCCCTCCCATCGTTCAAACATTACGTTCGATTTTCTTTCCTGAACGATATCGAAACGATCCCTCGTATATTTCACTGTTGAAATACTGTTTGTGTATTTGTTCGTACGTTTATTTGATGTAAAAGACCCGATGTTTTATGGGAAACAGCGCAAACATCGTTAACGTTGCGAACTTGTCCCAGTTCTCGCATTTACAAGTGCTGTAAATGCATAAAAATCTACAGTGTAATTATCATCGTTTCTTTACTCTTTTATTATACAAACATGTAGTACACGTTATGCGTGTAGCGTAGATTTAGCCTGTTGCGGAAAAGTTCAAAGGCATCTCTTTCAATAATGCTTGTAATGAAATTTTTGAAGTGTGCTGGTAAGCCAGATTATAAAATATTAGACCGCGTACGACGTTCATAAATTTTCATAAAGTAAAATATTTTCTTGCACCGCAAAGACGTCTGATGCTGCGTCCAACATTCCGTAAAGGATATAAGATATCCAAATACTTCCGGCCTCGAGTATTATCCAATTCCTCCAGCGGTGTTACCTTGGAACGCTTGAAACCTGCAGCATCCCAAGCCATTTCTGTTCACCATCGCGAAACGCTGGTTGCCAAAAAAGAAAATACGTCTAGAATTTTCAGACGAACAACTCCGTCGAGTCGTTCGCGTTCGTTGCTGCGTGCACGGACACGTGCCACGATTGCGCTCGTTTGCCTAATCGATTTGTCAGAAACTCGCGGGTCTAGGAACTGGAGGAAAGCACGAGATAAGCGCGTCTCGCGAATTCGTTTGGTAAAGAACGGTGAACTGTGACGTCGCACAGTGCGTTTCGCAGATGACATTCTATCACTCGAAAATCATAGGCGATACGAAAAATGTTCCACGCGGCAGTTGTAGGATATAATAGAGAGTACTGAAAAGCTCTGTAGAGATTACAATTCAAATTTTTAGTGGGAACATATATCTTTGATTACGCGGCGTTTTGAAGGCGACATCGAGTCGCTTTCACAACACTAGAATACATAATTTTGTTTTTGTAGAATCTATTGTCGAGAGATTAGCGTTCACAGTTCTTTTAATTGGAATTTGCACGGCACTATTCTCCTCTATGGTTTGTAACTTTATTCTGTAAACAGTTCATGAAATTGCAAGATTTAAAAGAATTTATTAGAAAACGCATAGATCAATTCTGCATAATTTTTCTATTGTCAACGCACTGCGCGGCGTCGGTTTCAACTGTCGGCATCAATCGCTCGACAGGCACCCAGCGCGTTATCTGATAACGTGGATCCACCCCCGCTTAATTGATCGAGAAAATCGTCGGTCTGTTGGCCGAGAAAGAGGCATGCCTTGGCACCGGCGAAACGTAAATCTCGGCGTGACTCGTAATTGCCCTGCCTCCTCGACAATTTGCCAGAATAGTTCTTCCCGAGTTCGTCTAATCGTCTCTCGCGCTATAATCCCTTAATTGTTAGACTAATAGAAGACGCTGTTAGACGATCGTTGGATCTGGAGTCGGATAAGTCTCGTCCTTAGGTACGGGACCGAGTAGCGGTTTCATTTGATTTCACTCGTCACGCTCGTTTCGTCCGAAAACTCCCGAACTGGGCCAAGATCGCGTCAACGCCGTTTGGAACCGGTCAGACCCGTTGTTTTCGATAATTCCACGTCAGGGATCTTTGGCTGATAAACCGTTGATCCATCGTCGATCTACTTTGTGCTAGAAACCTATTTTCCAACGTTTTTTTTCGTTAACGAGCCTGTAAATAGATAAGCTCGTTTCTCGTGATATCGGGCAAAGAATTTTGTGGAACTGAAACCGAAAGACACTGTTCAGACAAATTTACCCGGTTACGTAGTTCACCTTTTGTTTTGCGTTACTTAAGTCCTTATTTTTCGAGTTAGCAGACCGGAAACTCTTAATGCTCCATTGAGCGAAATAAACGGTACGATTAAGCGAATTGTTTTCAGATAATTTTCAACTATCGTGGCTATTTTACGAGCACGCGCGCGTTTACGTGAAATTTCCCATAAAATCTGTCGCCACGGCCATGTTTCTCCGGTCCGTTATCTAATCGTGCGACAGAAAAATGAAAAACTGGCTAGGGAAGTCGGGTGGCCAGGGTCTAATGCCAAGGAGAACGGACGCGTGCACGACGTTTCTAACAACGCTAATATAGTTAGTGGAAATCTTCCTACTGTGCGTCCCCAGTTGTTGACTTTCCGATCAGAGATGACGTATCGGTAAACGTTGATAACGAGCATCTCGCCTATTCATATCAATGTCGCAACACGCGAAAATCGAACGATCCCCGAATCGACTGTTCCTTCCTCTTGGTTGGGAAATTGAGCACGATTTCCTCCACTCGAATAAACACGGCGAAGTGTGCTGACACGGTTGAGTAAACACGACTGCCGAACGACGTCCGAAGATAATTCTGCAGCAGTTTGCCTGTCGACCGGGAAATACCTCGTTCGCCCCTTTTGCGAGAAATTAACTTCTATCTGAAGGATTGTTCAATTTTCAACTTCGATGCATAGAATTTCTGAGTTCCCGTTTGTTCAGACTTCAGGCTAGATTAATCCGTTGATTAATTCTTTAGAAACGACGATCGATCGCCAGTTGTTACGATAATTCGCTGACGATCTAGAATTTTTCATATTTTCCCTAGATTGCAATCATGCATCGGAACACTGCAGGGGATGAGATACGTGTGATCAATTTTACGAAACGCATTTTCGAATGGGAACTCATTTTATGCAATTTCCAAAGCCACGGAAGTGTGTGTTGCTTGAAGGACTCCGGCAAATTCACTTTTATCCGAAGTACCTACTCTTGAATTTTTGAGATTCCCTTTATCGTTTTCGTACGAGTATCGAGCGACGGCGTACAGTAACCGAGTTTTTCTTTATTCAAATACGCCGCTCGAATTATCTGTCGGTTGATGCGTTTTACGAAATGTGTTTTTTTTTAATAGGGGGATCCATCTTGAGCAATATCCATAGCTCGTCGCTCGAAAATGTTCGATAAAGTTGGATTAATTTTCCGAGAGCGTTCCAGATCTATCGGAGCACTCGAAAGCTCCGCGGATTAGTCTCGAGCCGTTTATAGCGACACGATGGTTCGACTAACAACTTCCACGAACCGCTTCACTTGATAATTCTGTCTGTCTCTTCAACCGGTTCATCTGCTCCGCGTTGCATCCTCCTCGAAATTAGCGCTCGCATTTTCTGGGCTGTGCTGAACAACAACCTTGCCCTCGTTGCATAAAATTCATTCTCATTCTATTTCGCGTTCCCGGAAATCGTGTGCCAAGATGAGTCAAAAAGTGCTGCAAGAGAATCTAGCCGATCCTCGTTATCTAGTGTTTGCGGGACTAGAGTTTGCGGCAAATATTCGTTAGAAAATGTTTGAATAGGTTTTTATTGGCAATACGGTAGACTGCTTCCTCGATATTAACTAATCTTTTAGTTTTACGATTACCAATGTCATATACATATCGCATGTTAAAGTCTCAGTACACGCGGTTTTGTAATTTATACGATTCCAGTCACTTTGACGGTACTTCCACTGTTGCATAATTACCATGGAACACCCGCTATAATTGTAAACACAGCTTTCATCTAGTTCACGCGACGCATAATTGTTTATACCTTTTTTATCTCCCTTGTAAATTATTTCCGCAGTTTACCCTCGTCTAATTATAAAATTAGAGAAACGAGTTCCAAGCTTAGGCTTCAGCGACGACTCCAGCACGAAGCAATGACACGAGCTGCATCTCTACGATAACGCAATAGAAATTTCACAAAGTATAGTTAATCCCAGTTGATAAGACCCGTCACCAAAGATAGTAGAACAGTTAATATAGAAATAGAGGCTTAATCGTATTATTTTTGACCTGAAGACATCCAATTCTCTCGCAGCGACCGTCTCCTAATTATTCATTACATTGTAACACTGATTAGGTTAAACATTTTGCAGTGGGTATGACGTATGGGCATTTGAATTTGTTCCAGACAGAAACTGACATCGCCCAAGTGGAATCGGTTCAAAGGGATCAGGCTGAGATGGAAGGACAAGATCAGGCTGAACAACGTGATCTGGAGGTGCTGGCACATGCAATGTAAGGAACTATGTAAACGAAATCTCGTATTGGTCCGAATCGACGGCGGGAACTCTAAACAAACGCTCGGCAATCTTTAACGCAAATACTTGTCGACGACGTTTCATTGCCTGACCGATATATCCTCGATCCTCTAATTGTCTCGGGCGAAAATTACGGCGCGACCGGAAGTGCCACGAAGACCGTGAAACCGACGAAAGCCACTGGCTAATTTTGCTGACCTTTAACAATCGTTCCGCACGATAACCCGAGCTACCCGATAACGTCGCTCTTCTTCTCGTTTCTCCGTCCCGAGCGATTCTCGGATCAGTTGTTACGGCAAACAGCCACGGTTCGAGGGTCATCTCGTCGTCCCATGGTAGAAGCCAGTCTCCATGAAAAAGGGTTCACAGAAGTTGTGCAAAGAATGATGGCAAAGAAATGTATACAGAAGAGGGTCGCAGAAGAAACGTAGAAGTGCAGAACACAAAGAACGAGTTCATTAAGAGCCATTTTAAAATATGATTGGTAGAATCTAGACTTCGGGAGTCGCTTTGAGTCATCTCGCGTGACGGAAGCATCGTCGGGAAAAGCCTGAGTCCCGCCCCACTCACCTGCTATTTTTAAACGTCATCTTATTTATAGTCCCAATATTCTTACCCATTCCACGTATCAAACGCGAAGGTTTCCCAACCAGATACGCGAATCGCTGATTACGAAAAACAAGAACAAAAAAGACTGATAACGAAGGGCCCTCTCTCCCCTCCCGCTTCCTGATTTTTCATCTCGAAACGAAGGGTTCGACGAGGCTTAACAGAGTTTCCATCCACGGTTTATGTATCAGCTCATTTCATAGAACAAGCCGGTGAACTAATATTTGTGAACGGTAGTTATAGTAGTATGTAGTAGACGAATTTTTATTGCACCTCTAACGAGGTTACGCGGCTTCGTACTATTATGTACATTAGTATTTTTAGCCATTCTATCCTTCTTTTTTTTCTAATTTTACTATGCCCATTTTACTCCTCCACTCTTTCCCAGCTTTATTCGTCTCCTACCAATTTTTTCTACTCAATTCAACGCTTGACTCCGCTTGTGACTTTCATGCTATATTTTACTTTCCAATTTTAATTTATTTCTGTACGTCAGGTGTTTTTAAATTTTATAAAAGCGCGATTTTGAAACTCAAACGTCAAGCGCAATAATAAAAACCAGCTGTAAATGACATAGGCCCTTCTTCCATTGGAAAAAGGCTGAAAACTGAAAGGCACTTTTAACGGTTTGTTTTATTAAAAAAATCTTAAAGCAAACTAATTTCCTATTTGCGCTTCTATAAAATTTAAATCTGACATAGACCCTCCTTCCATACATCCATTAATTTCTTTTTTGCGTTTTTCACTGTCTCTTCATCATTCGTCTATTCGGCATCCACGCATAGTACTTAGAATCACCCAATTCCCGATCGATACCCGGCACCCTATCTACGCATGTATTTCTATACATATGTATGACGAATGTGAGCGGCAGCCGACTTTTCCATCGAAGAGCGATCGAAAAAAACAAAGGTAGCGCGATAAAGCCGAGTAATCTAAAGCCAAATTAAATTGATTCAAGATATCCACCGCGCGAAAATAAGGCGATACGATAGGCACACGCGTCGTAGTTCCACAAGATAAAGAAATATCTTGCACGTGACAGGACAGTGACAAAGAATCCCCGCCAGACCGCTGCACGGTTTCTCCGCGGTTTTCTTCATCGGCGTACGGCGACAGTTTCGCGAAAACCGTCTTCGCAGCTTAAGAAATCGGCCGGCTTCTGTGTACGAACGCGTTTCGCATCGAATTCCTTCGTTCGACATCTCGCTTCGATAGCTTTCCACTCTCTTTTCTCGGCGGGAAAAAAGTCGATGTAAATCTTCGGGGAGCACGGCAGGATTCTTTCTCGATCGGTTCTCTCGAAAAATCCCGGTCCGAGAGGCAGAGCTGTAAGTCGTAGCAATCTCGATCGCGATTAGACGCGTGGAACTCGAGATCAACATAGTTTGAGTCACTGGTGGACACGCGGCTACGTTGTTTACCGTGTTGCCACCAAGAGAAGATTAACACCGCGGAGACAGCACCTCGTTGTAGAGAGAGAGAGAAAGATATTAGCGGCCGAAAAAGAGCGAGACTTTTAAATAAAACGATCGGCCTCTGTCCATTGTGCAATCGTGCCTCGTTCACTGACATTTCGATCAACCCGCTGCCAGAACGTTATTTTTGCGACGCGCGTGTCTCCTGTCCCGCTACCAGGCGTGGCAGTAATGCTACTCGACAAATAGGAACACCGTGTAAAGGTCTCACGATCATCTATCATCGCTAGAAAGCCACGCAGAATCGCCGATTATTCTCATCTCGGGCTATTGTAGGCCCCGACTTTTCTTATTCTAACTACCGGTTCTTTCTTCCGCTCGGATCCCACGATATGAAATTACCATACAGCCTCCTCCGCTTTCAAGCATTGTAATCAACAGATTGTCGATCTGTTAATCTTCTCAACGCTTAACGCTAAACCATAAAAATGATTTCATAAGAAATGATTAGTCTAAATAAAATCAATCTTGTCAGTTTTATAAGGCAACAGAATTTCCGTACACTAACTTTCGCTACCGTACGATAATTTCAAAAATCAAGTTTCTCTAACTTCTCTCGAACATCTGGATTATTTAATTTTATTTATATATATTTTAAGTCACTCGAGGAGATTTATACAGAATTTTGGAAATTATTGTGATACGTACTTTGTAATCTGAGTAAACACTCTAGTCATTTTTCCTAGAACGCTTACACAAAAGCAGATTTCTAAATTACTTTTTGCCACATCACAATAACTTGGAAACCTATTACACAGGATTCCGAGAGATAAAAAGCTAACAAACATGTTTGCTTGTTTGACACTCAATCACAGATTTCTTGGTAATTACTCTGTGATCCAGTGAATAGGAATTTGTTTAAAAATTCTAAATAGAAACAAAATACGATTCACGCGAAGGAAAACGTGGATATATTTCAGTGAAGCAAGGCTCGAGGTTGTATGGAAATTTGGGGGTCATTGGAACGTCTTCGCCAGAGAATAAATTTTGTTTCTATTTTCGGGTGAAAGGTTCTACGTTCGGTTGGGAGATAATGATAAATGGGAGGCTCGATTGTAAATAGTCCGTCGATACTGTTCCACGCGGATTGTGTAACACGTAAGATGTACCTCGTTGCTTAAGAACGTCTTCGTCGGTGCGTGTTTTCAGCAGAATTACGTAAAACGTGGTGGGGAAATATGAGAAAAAGACGCGTATAATTTTCCTTACGTGTTCCACGATCGTTGACACGAGACCTAACCCACAGGGCACGTTTCATCGTTACTCGTTCACTTGCTAAACGACTGGATCACTGTTCTCGATCGGTGATCAATCGCTCTATCGCAATCGCCGATAACGATCTCGCGTAACCAGATTTGAGTAACAGTTGTAAACAAACCGGCAAAATCGGCAATTAAAAGAACATTGTACAATGGAGTTCAGAATAAGATTTCGGCGGCTGAAATAGAACAACGCACGATTATCTTAGATAAAACGATCGGAAACTGTGGAATACAATTTTTTCGAACGCATGTTTCTTTAGATAATTAATCCAAGTCGCATTAGGCGCGTTCGGTCATTGTTTCGGCGCCATTATAGTCTGCAAAGTATGGGGGAACGACCGAACGCCGTGGGGATAATCCGAGTAGTCGTATCGGGCGACGTTTGATACTTATGCTCCTTCGCGTACGCATGACGTTAATGATTTTGCATTTTACAAACCGTCGCTATATTCTTTAAGAAATTTTATTCCACGTTTCTCGAGCGTTATCTTCTCTGGATCAAGTGAAATCCATTTTTTGCAAATACGGCCATAAGTGGTGATCTAGCGCGACAGCTGATAGTGTGTCGAACGAAGGGAGATCGAAGCGAGAGGACCCTTTCCAACCAACACCGAGGCAATTCCTACGGCTCTGGAACTTTTGCGAAACTATTTCGCGACTAACGCTAAAAATGCGCCGCCGGAAAGTCGGCATCGGGACGGCCGCGTATCCGCTCTGTTACACTGACTACGTCAAAGATGGACTTAGGTTAAGAGGGAGCTAACTGGTCTCTGGCCGAACTGCAGTGTGCAATCTTCTGTTCCCATCCCGAGACACGGTGCACCGACTCGGTTCGTATGCACCAATCATTTTTCGCGGCCGCACAAAGCCTTTGTTTGCTGAGAAAACGAAAATAGAACGCCTCCGCTTTTGCGGAGGTGTGCGAGACGATTCAGATGATAAAAAGGCGAGAGACTCATTTTGTTCGACAATTTTTCATTCAGCAAATTTGTTCCGAGACGAAATATATGCTTCTACTTACTGATAGAAGATTAGAATTGCTGATATCGGTTGACGGGAATGTACGATAGATAAAATTGTATTTCTTGTATCAAGAGTTTCTTTCTTTTAATGGGACAATCTTTATATTTTACATAACAGAAAGAATAAGATGGATTGTTTCACAAAAAAAAAAATTAACGCTTCCTAAAGCTACAATGGAAGTCAGAAAGCAAATACTCAACGATTAATTCGCATGTGTCTGTGAGATCAAACGAATACTCGCGATTCTTTCGGTACACTGTAAACGATGACTCGATCGTGATTTACCTCGCGGACGATCCGGTCGAGCGTATCGAAGATCGACGAGATGATTGTCACCCATCGCGATTCGAAAGTCTCGACGATGACCATGTGATTTCGTGTCGTTTCAGTTATACTGAAGCAGAACACGTTGGTGTGCCAGTTCGCATCCCCGTTGGATGTTGACACTCATAATAAACCCGAGGTACGTTCATCAAGCATTAATACTGTAGCTCGTTGCACCACTTTGACAAGTGGTGAACTTGTACAGGGTGTCTCAAAGCTGTCGAGTGGCAAACGGCAGAGAAAAATAGCTCCCTTCTTTGGGGAAAAACTCCATCTTTGTATTATCGAGAAATGAGAACGCGCATCCCGCACCCTTGCAATGTTGGAAAAACGAATCTACCCCCTTAAATTATTATAGCACTAGCATAGCGCTGTCCATGAGTGGAACTCTTTGAACCGGAGCTCCTTCTAAGGGCACTGGTACCTAACGCAAAAGTAGAACAGGGAATTGACAATGAGGAAGTGAGGAGGAAGTCTCGCTGACCTCCGACTCTTCCACTTCAGCGGTGTCACTCGCCATTTACTTTCGAGACTCCCTGTATATGGTATTAATAAGGCTTTACGTGACGCTATGAGTTCATAAGCGAATGAGATTCGAGTACGGTCAAGGAAACGATAGACATCCTTGATTGCGCAAGCTTCACCGCGTGCGCTTCGAACGCGAAAAACAACTAGAGCCGGACGACGAGCGTCGTTACGACGCGACGCAACATGTAGGTACTGTACAAAACGTAAAATCAAAGGCTATATCTCTTACCAGGCGGTGGTCTTAGAGGGCAAATACTGGAAGCGAAAACTTGCTGCGGTTACTGCGGAATACAAGAAATGGCGAATGTTCTACCGCAACAAGATCCTTGGCTGGACGAACAAGGATGGCACCGAAATGGTACACACCCCCTTATACACAGCAACAAAAATCTTTCACTCTGCTGTAACCAATCCTGATCATTCATTCAGAAGTCTTTCTTGGTTTTGATGAGGCCAAAAAATTGGGAAATAGTAGCAGCAAGATTAATTTTGTTGAAATAACTAACAACTGCCAATCTAAAGCTATGTCCACCCGAAGAAAAATTTAGGAATGATATCGCTTAAATGACTCTCTAAATTTTTTTAAATCAACGAGTAAATGTAAGCAACCTTAACTTCAGGGGTTGTTTTTTCCCCCCCCCCCCCCCCCCCCCCCAAAGTACGAATAACTACCGCTGAAAAGTAACGTTAACATCAGATTGGTCACTCTATTAACACCGTTCTGAAGAGTTGAGGGATGATAACGGTAGGGTGAAGAGATTCGAATTATTCGGTGGATTCGTTCATAGTAGAGTTCACCGTTATTCCAGATGGAATCGATGGACGTGTTAGATTGGGGCAACGGATTAGGAACCACCGGGAACTTCGGAGTGGGTACTGGGAACGCACATGGAGGGACCAGTGGAACTCCAGGAGGAGAGAGTATGATGGTTGACGAGGATTATATGGAGCTGATGACTGACACGTTATTCTCAACAATCAGTTCGAATCAACCACTATATTTTCCCGACCCGAGAGAAATTGGTAACTAATCCAAGTCCTTACTGATCAAACCGATCGAAGGAACTCTTGACTCTTCTTTGAAAACAAAATGTGTAAAATCTTGTATATGAACGTTTATGAAAAATTGCAGCGCGCGGAGCTAGTCTGGCAGATTTCATACAACCCAGTCTCGGTCCACTGCAACCGAATTTAGACGATTTTATGGATACTCTGGAACCGTTGCAAGGTAAGGGAACGCGGTTAATACTTATCAAGAAAGAAATTGTGCGCAGTAGGTGATAATCGATTTTATTTTAATCTTATTTTAGAATTTTTAAATTCGAAGTTGCCTCCCGTGCCCGAGGAAGACGACATGTTTCGTAACAGTACGTTAAGCTCGAACTATCCTGTTCTGGATTTGATGGCGCCCATAAATCAAATGAACGAGATGGGCCAAGAATCGGCGGTGAAGAATGAACAAGCTCCGCAGTCGACGCTGCCGCAAAATGACCAATCGAACACTATGCAGAATCTTCAGTACACGGCGAAGATATATACTCAGCCTGAGCCAACGAATGCCTTCAGGAACAATATGTAATGACACTTTCCTATAAACTTTGAGGAGGTATTCATTGATTTTGTTAATATTGTGAGACGTGTGTTGCTTATTTCAGTAGCCTAAGCGAGACTTATAACGCGATGCAGCCGAGTTACGAGCCTTCTCCGCCGAGTCAGCCGATCAGAGAGAAGAGTCGTCCGAGTAGGGTCTCTTCGAGGAGCAATCGGGTGATCCAGCAACCTCAGCAACAACAGCAACAGAGCACGTACCAACGGCCAGCGCAACAGCAGAGCACAGGCTATCAGCAAACGTCCCAGCAACAGTTCGCCATGGAGATCCAAGCGGTCCAATTGACGACGGTACAGAATCAGGTGCAGATGCCACCGATGAACGATCAGTCGGTCCATGCAAACCAAATATCGCCTATCGGCGGACACGTACAGAACTTGGTGACGGTGCAACAGAATTTCGGAGGAACGAATTCCTCGGTGCCTACGCAGCACAGAACCATCAGACCCCTGCCACCGGTTGCACCGATGTCCACCAAGCCGTACAAAGTCGTTCAACCGCAACAGTGCTACAAGTTCTCTGGTCTGCCACAGAACTTTAATGCGCAGCAATGTAAATTCAACGCCAATAATTTCAAGGTACTGGCGATAAGCCGGTCTCCTCCGCGGATCGCTTGAATAATGCATAGACGAGACGGGAGAGAAGTTTGCAATTAACAATCGATTTGTCATGCTCCGCAGACACACCCTACGCAACAAGTCGTGTCCGTCACCTCCGAACAACCGTCGCAATCGCCGATACTGTTGCAGTGCCGAGCCTCGGGCCTGGATCTCACTACGCCAAACGTTCAACCCGCGAAACTGCTCCCGCAACCACCCACCACGAACTCTGAGAAGGAGGAGGTTTTCGCTGTGCCCAAGGTATAGTAATCGGCGACACACCCGTAGAAAATAGCGTGCACTTTGGACACCAGGTGTTTTTTTTTTAAAGAGGAGACTCTTAGAGAACTAAATGTGTTTTCTGTTGCAGTATCAGATGAAAGCGAGGAGTAGATCTCGAAGTAGCTCGTCGCTAACTGCACCGAGAATGCACCCGCCACCATTAGTGTCCGCAGCGAGCGATCCCGCTCTAAATCTAAATAACAATGTATTGCTCGCACAGTTACTCACGAATAGTATGTATACTAAGAAACGTACTCTTTGCACGGTTCTTAATTTTCCTATTATAGTATTCGCCGCTTGAGGCGCGATTATTAAGAGAAAACAAAAAAAAAACTAATAACGATCATGGTATTACGCCTTTTACCGATGATAAAGAATATGATTATGAGAGATTCAATATCGTTACATAGACACATCTGGTATATACACAATGAATAGTCCGGCTGATAATATAATGCCGAGAGTGAACCAAACAGCCACCACTATGAAACACATCTTACCCATGCTTCCACCTTCAGCTTCGCCCACACAGACAACGACCACCCACCAGATCACCACGCCGATCACTGTCCAAACGATGCAAACCGCTACGGTGCAGGTGCAGCCTCAGCAGCAGGTATGCCTCGCATTATATTTAGTAGAACACCTACAGTAGCCCGCAAAGATATTCGTCCACAAAGATGAAACTTATTCAATGTTATGTTATTTTATTGAATATGAACATTGCTTGAACCAGGTGTAATAATAGTATCCCTTTGAAATAAAAATATAACTCCGTTTCATCTGTATGGATGAATGTTTTTGTAGGTCACCGAATAGAACCTGTGAAACTCTTTTAGTACAGTCCGACTAAAATCGGGCGGTCCCAATCAGATGATAGCATCGTCTGAAAGGTATTCACGAGTCCTAATTATACATTCCACGTGTTTTTGTTTGCGCAACGCTGATATCGACAATAATAAAACATTGCCTTATATAATTGATGATATATCAAGTGCACGTGTGCGGACGCTCGTTTATGTTGCATGTTAGGCGATGCAACAGTCTGCTTGCAGCCAGCAAATCTTATTAAATACAAACACTCAATCACACCAGCCACAAAATAGCCCCGGCTCGCCGAAGGACAGTTCAAACGCGCACAGCCCTCAGGCGTTGAGCCTCAGCCCTTTGCATAGTCCGATGAGTATAGGAAGCCCGCTGTCGCCTTCCCGGGGCTACATAAAGGGCGAAACGGAACGAGGACAGTACAAAGAACAGAGAAGGGTTGGCCACATTCACGCGGAACAGAAGCGTAGATATAACATTAAGAACGGGTTTGACATGCTGCATAGTCTGATACCGCAGCTCAGTCAGAATCCAAATCCAAAGCTGAGTAAAGCCGCGATGCTGCAGAAAGGGGCGGATTATATCAGACAACTGAGGGCGGAACGGAATCAGTTGAAGGAGGAGATGGATAGCTTAAGACATCAAATTGAGTGCCTTAATACGTCGATTAGGTAACGCTTGTTCACTCTAATTAATCGACTGTGGATTTTATACATTCCTTTAAAAGCTGTAGAAACAACCACAGTCTAAAAAAATGAATTGCAATATGCCAAGGCTTATCAACCTCGTTAATGTTACATCGTGTTTCAGTAATTGCCAATCTATGCTTCCTGCAACGGGTGCTCCGATTTCTAGACACAGAACTAGCAAAATGAAGGAGATGTTTGACGAGTACGTGCGCACGCGTACGCGGGAAAATTGGAAATTTTGGATTGTATCCTTTTCAAAAGAGAATCACACCTATTGAAGAGTACATGGCAAACTTAAAATTCATGTAGATTTCTTGACCAATATTCTTAGTTCAGTATATTGCTTGAGCCTTTGATGATTTCTTTCAATACTTCGGTATCAACGGCGAGTATCGAAGATCTATACAGAAGTACAATATTATGGGTTGAGCAGCATTGCTCGCTCGTCGATCTCAGACCAGGTTTGTGTCTATCAAATGTTTATATGCAATTCTTTGTTTCTCTATTCACTGAGACTATTATTTTCGTTTCAGCTGTTCTGAATTCCCTGAGGTATCTGTGTACTGCCACTGATATTCTATCAGACCCTGGTCGTCTTCCCGAAGAAGCACTCGCAGCAGTAAATCGTACAGAACGGCGACGATCCACTCAGTGACCAATACGCGAATTCGCCGCGGAAAACGTGTTTGCGTACACGAAAGTTACCGTAGTTTAAGCCAGTTTAGGAAGGATCAGGTACGTGATAAGAATTCTTGAAACGGTCATTCTCTTTTTTACAGTAGACACTCTCGGGTTTCCCCTTCTGCCAACGATCGCGGTTGAGCAACGGAGTAACCACTCAAGTGCAATTTTTCGCTCCCCCCTTGTTCCCGTCTAAATTCGTGATCGGAAAATTTGTAACATCAATTCGTAGGGAAAAAAGAAGTGCGTGTGAATAGAAACGATGTATGAATTTGAACCATGAAACCGATGTTTGACGTACTGTTTCTGTACTACGGATATATACATATATATAGATATCTATGTACATATATATACGTATATATACGTTCTGTTGCGAATTTGTAACACGTTGAGATTTTTTTTAAATATCTTGTTTCTGCAAAATTTGTGTTATCGCATTGATTTACAAGTTGCAAGTACATTTATATTTATTACATGATTGTGTACATCGTCTTATTTAGGTTCATCCAGAAAATTGTATGTTACGAGGTAATTTGCGATAATGAACTGTTCGTTTTACTTTCACCGAATCATCGAACTCATTGTAATACTTGCCTACATGTGTCAGCGACATTGAAAAAGAACAAAAAAAGAAAATATGCGGAGAAAAAGAAAAAATGTGTAGAGCAGCACACCATTCCATTATATTTTTACTAAGCTTGTTTTTCGGCGACGACGGAAACGTTAAACTTTGTGACGTTGCGTTATTATAAAACCGAATGGAGAAATTAGTGTTTCTTTGGAATTGTTCTATTTCTCATTAAGTAACGTTTGTTTTTACTTTTAAGACGAAGACACTTGTAAAAAAAAACAAATATATTGCGAACCCGACGATATATTACACGTTGTCGGTATATTTTAATAGTAATCAAAGTTTGTTTCGAAAGATTTCGTATCTTTGAATATTCTTTTACGGAAATTGACGAATAAAACGTTATCTAGGTCCTACGCGATGTATATGATTGTTCAGAAGAATATTTTCATTTTTTTTTGTTTTTGTATTACAACAAATGTGAACACATTTCAGAGTACATACCTAAATAAAACTGGTGCCATTTTGAAAGAATGTGGTAATAGGAGACTGGAGACGAAAAATATGCCTTTTATTGTAGAAAAAAAAAGTACAGTTACAAATTGAATAACGCTATACAATATTTTCGATGACAACCTATCCCATTAAAAAAAATATCAAATTCTCGATACCTGCATAGTAAGAATTATGGGAGAACGAACAATTTACATTGTGATTAAAACGATTTTGCTGCAGATGAAAAACAATGGGTTGCTCACAAATTAAAAGTATGTTATATACTAATAATGTTATGGAATATGAAGTTTTTAATGCGAAATTTCATGTGATAATGTACAAATCATTTATAAAGATTTCAATTATTAGAATTTAAGCTATGAAAGACTTCTGGATATTGTAAAGCTCTTGATTTCACATAATTGTATATAACTAAATACCGAGTAGTCTAAACAATCTCGAAGAAAGCTACTCATCTGTTCCTTGTAATAATGATCAAAAAATTTGTATTTAGCGAGCACTTTAAAGGACCGTTAACGTTTACAATATACAGATGTCTTCTACTTACAATTTTTCATTGTGTATTGTCTAAGTGATAAATAATATAAATAAATCAACGGAGGGATGTTTCTTTTTGTACAATATGTATCATATAACCGTGTAAACATTTGTTAGTTATTCAAATGTTTACTTTCATAAAGCAATTGAAAATTTATGTAATATCCTCTCATTTTCCTATGTTATTCTTTTTTATTTTTTCAATTTAATCGGAACGAAACACGCGTAACAAAACCTTTGTCATCTCCCAAACATAGAGATATCCATGGTCAAAGTCTGTCTTAATTTATAATAAATTAATAATTTAGTCATTGGTAATCATTTATATCAGACAACACTTTCGCAAGTATATCAAATTAACTGTGTTCATTTTATACTACCTATATCATTCTATTTTAATCGGTGTCAACGTTGAGCACTTATCGCAAAATAAATACAAACGTTTAACGCCGTTTTCAATTAGCGGCATGAAGCCTGGTGACTCTGTGCACATTGCGGAATGACTATTCACAGACTTACTTATTAAATACGCTATCTCTTTTAAGTTTACATTGTTTAATTTAAAAGCGCAAGACTTACAAGTTACTTGTCTTGCTTCTTCCGTGAGATTAGATGTCTGACACAGAGGGCAAATAACTTCATCAATTTCTTGATCCGCAGCTAATGCTAACAACTCCAGTTCTTCCTGGGACATTTTCTCGTATTCTTCTAGAATCCATTGTTCTGAAAATATTACATAGAGGGATTTTGGATAACGATAGAATTTTTTAGCAATTTGTATCATTACTGTGGTTAACTACAAATTAATAAACTTACCTTCTTCGTTCAATATTTCATTTTCGAGTTCAATTGCCTCTTCCAGCTCAATAGGCTCGTTAATAACGCGGAAGAAAGGATTCACAATTGGATCTGCATTGGTAGTCGCGATACTGTACAATTCGTTTCGTATGATGTTAGATAACGTGTCTCGCATATCTTCTGAATTGATTTCCAAACCAAATCTGGTTCTGTTGAATAGTTGGCCTCTTCTTTCTCGCATTCTCTGTCGACATCTCTAAAAATGTATTTTATCGTTACCGATTTTTCGTTAAACGTTGTGGCATACAAAGATTTTCAAGTACAAAACACAATGTTGGATACATAACCTCTCGAAGAACTTCTTGCAACTTTGGCGATCCGTGTTTGATTTTATTCGCATTCTCTCGACATTTCAGTTTTGCTGACATTGTCGGACTTAGAGTAACTTTCTGCATGGCTTGTGTAAATTCCATCATTTCGAATATTTGTCGAAAAATTCAAAGAACCAACAACTATAGTCGCACTTACCGCCAAATCGCTCTAACTTTAAATCAAAACATGTATGTATACATTTTTTCTGCTTGCTCAATCTTCTACAGACACATATTGTCTGATATTGTCATTCACAATAATACCCCTACTCTTTGCTCATACCCAGAATTTCGGTGTCATCAGTTACAGATGGCACCACCAGTTGTTTCTAGAGGGAATATCAACTGTCGGTAATTTTGTCTACCAGTTTAAACATTTTATCACTACGGGAAATGGCGCTAAATTTAGATATTACGAAACAAGTGATTTTCGCCGCTTTTTACTGTTTGCGTTATTGTTAATTCGGGCAGAATCATTTACAGATAAAACAAATCATCTTTTGCCATAGATGACACTACTAACCGTAGCAACAAATTTTATGGAAGAAATCATTTTCGGTACAGTGTACCATTTCAAAATATTAAAATATCTTTATGTATTTTATCCGTTTTTGAAAGTGAGTCTACTAATATTTAAAAGCTACAGGTGACAAATCCTGTACCTCTACAGGTCATTCAAAAATTGGTAACGATTTTATCAATAATAATGTGAAAAAAGCAGGTCGGCAGGTGGCACCGCCAAGCGGACGACAATGGAGACAGACTTTATCTATACCAGGGCCCAGCAGTTTCATCGGGCATTCGGTGACTTGAAGTCATCCGGTAAATCACGATGCTACGATGTTGTAGCTTCGCGTTTCGTAAACACGAGGAAACGTGTTAGTGTTCACGCGCGTTTCAACACAGACTGTGATAGTACAGTGTCATCCGATGTCAGAGCACCTGTTTTTCGAAAGAAACATGTTGCTATCGTAGGTGACACGCGACATGCGAGCGTAAGCATGCCCGATGCAGTGCGATGCAATTGCAACATTGACATTAAGTGTATTAGACATTTCCATCGTGAGAAGACGACTCTGATACTCTGAGACCACGATACACGTGCACCTCGATCATGTCTATGAAGGTAACTTTAAAAACCAATCAGCACCGCTTCATGTGACCACGTTTTCAATTATACATTCCATATCGGTACATTGTATTTACAATCTGAATGATTTCCTGCGATAGAAATAACACAGGAAAGAGTACAATTTAGATCTATTTTAATGTACATACATTTTATAGTGCAATCCTTGCTACAAAGTATAAAGCCTAGATGACGAAAATGGGACACATATCCAGGAAATCTTGATCGTGTGCTTACGTAAACAAAAATTTTTTTTTCGGGAATATGCGCTACTTTGTATTATTTTGTTAGTTGTTACTGTGGTTCTAAAGGAGTTAGCTATTGTAGTCTACTTTTTGAAAGAAGAGATAACAGTTGCTTTTTTGTTTTAAATTAAAAATAGAATGCTTTTCTGGATTATATTAGCAAGCGTTAGCGTTCGTAAGATAATTAATGAAAAACGCCGACGGCCGTGGACGGTTACGTGGCTTTTTCACGCCTGTGAAACGGAGCCGGGTGAGATCAGGGAAACTTCGTAGGACTGATGTCATTCAAGCTAATAAATTTTCAAGAACCTTGTCCTGTTGATCTCACAATGTTCCATGCATTATTGTGCATATTGATGCTCACCTGTTCGACTTTGTAAACCGTCGACGTGAACTGAATCGTACGGATTCGAAAGGCGGGAAAGATAAAATTTGAATCTAATCCGTCCGATAACTGAAATCGAACACGAGTAAACGAGTCCATTCGTTGGTTAACACTAACCGTACAACGGCCGGTCAAATGACTGGTTTCACATTTTGTATTTTTTAATTATTGAAATTATGAAGTTGCTTCCATCAGAAATTATTCAATAAATTTCTTTATTTAATCACGTGTTAAGTAAAACAATGTATATCCGACACATTTTGTAGCCGGTACGGTTAGTGTTAACTTATTAGGTTATACCATCGGTCGATCGTGACATTGTAATTGCTATACGTGACAGATTTACACGTTCGTTATATGTATGTGCTAATTTTCAAATTACTGTGGGCAGAGCAAACGGGTGAAAAGTGGGGAACACAAGTTACGTGGTGGGAGAGGTTCCGAGTGACCTTGATCAGTAAATATTCTACGCACGTAGGGGTCAATACATAACAGATCGTAGATTATGAATGATAATCGAGATCGTACGAGATTCAGTTGTTTTGTCGACGCATCGATCGTGTTGGAGGCGCGACGACCTACAAACACGCGTCGCTGGAACAAAAAGCGGGACATTGCACTCTGACGACTGCTTTGCAATTTTATGCTACGAATAACGAAAAGAAAGTCCATTTCTTCTTTTCAAACTTTGTCCGTGACTTTCATTCGAAATTCGCTCATTTTATGTTCCAGATACGGATCGAAATTTTGTCGTTTCTCCGTGATTGTATCGTCATTCGATACACTCGAAGCGTAAATTAAGGTCGTGGCTCTGGATCACGTTCGATTTAATTGAAAGAGAACACGCACTATGAAACAGAGTGCACGCTCGTTTACAAGACCACGGATTTACATTTATACTTCACATGTTCCTGGATCACGGTGCAGCGCGCGGTTTCAATTAGTTCCGTCGATAGTTAGTAGTGCGCTCGAAAGACCGGTCCATGCATCGCAGAAATGAAAAATAAAAAAAACTCCCGTGAACAGGTGAAATCGCGAAGCTACCGGGTAATTTCGCGAAAAATATTTCAGTTATGGTCGGGCGCAGTTCGTGCACCTTGCTTGATGATGATTGCTAAATCGATAGTAAAGTGCGTGGATGCACCTCCATTTACGACCTTGCATGCGTGCAACACTTTTATCGGAAACGAGTCTAGAGGCTGATAAGCTCTTTTCTAATGGCAGTGCAGTCATTGAAAATCCACTAAATGCGAATGTTACTCCTTCCTTTACGTCGAGATTAAATCCTGTTTGTTTGCTATCGATGTTTAAGTATTAATGCCTTACGATTTATTTTGCTGTTGCATCGATAGAACCTCTTTGCCATTCATTATCTCTTAGAAGAAGATGAAAGTTCGTAGCGTTTTCAAGTCAAAATTCAAAGATATTTATTCATAGATTTATTCAATAATATATTTTAATTTTACTACCGAGACCGATGTATATTCTTTTACAATAATAACAGGATTGAATCGATTCAGATTTCATAGGATTTTTATAGCAACTCGTACTGTAGTGTACTCGAATAAAAAAGTATACCAAAAAGTTTCTATAACTTTAGGAATTGTAAAGAGAATATCTGAAATTCGTCAGTTTGACGGGCTCGGTGGTTCTAACGCTAAAGTCAAAGAAGTTCTAATTATTTCGGCCATGGGGAAGTTCTTCCGGTAGCCGAAGTGCTATAAACTAGGAACTTAATCCGATAACGACTGTCTAACTTCTCATGTTCATGTTCGTTGTATTTCCTTTCAGAAAGAGTCTCCGTGGGACGTAGAGCTGCACTTGGCTGCAGCTCGCGGCGACGCTAAACGTCTCCGGGTTCTTCTGGATTCAGGACGGGTCCACGTCGACTGCAAGGACAAGGTATAAAAATCGTACGAACGCTGTATATTCTAGAATCTAGAATATTCCATCACTGGAATGGTCTTTTCTATGCGAATTCACTTGATCCGATCTCATACTTGTCCCTCTTCCCGGCTCCATCCTGAAACCCGACGAAAGTTCAAGGTTGGGTACTCGAGTGTCCAAGTGTTCCACGGCGACCCAACGTTTATTCGAGCGTCTTTTGAATGCCAGGGTAGCTTGCGTGTTAAGTGGTGCTTTTCTTGGCACCTGGCAGCCATTCAAATATCTTATCAGAACACGGATACGTGTTCAGCTTTACAACGTTTCGCAACTACTCGATATACTGGATATTCGGATATCTGCGGGTAGTTTCGCTGGCAGTTTGATCTTCGCCCACCTCGTTGACACTTGGTCCTAATCGATATTTTGAGACCTTATGGTTTCACGGCTGATTTCTCCAAGGTTGGGTTCGTGCCCGCGAGCTTTCGAGGGGGTGCAGCGCTATCAAAAGTTGATCGTGTATCTCTTTCTACTACGTATCTTTCAACGAAAAAAATTGGTAAATGCTTCTTGAACATCGCTCAAGTTATCCAGAAAGTTTCAAGAAGAACCGCTTAACAGTTTCTTTAAAATATATTTGCAAACATCTTGTTATTTTGTTTTTTGAATACCGCTGTACCCTCTCGGACGAGATCGGCTCTGGAGTAGAGCGCTGTCTTCACCCACGTATCACCGCAGGGTCCCATGCACCCTGAGGAATGATTTACGAGGCGCCGATCTTCTCGGGGGTCAATCGACTCATTATGCAAACTGCCGCGACGCTGACAGAACGGGTAGCTCGGGTAGCTCGGGTAGCATTGCTTCTCGTCGCGAAAGTGGTTCATTAGATCACCGTGGAAACACGCAGTTGCTCCACTTCGGCCCCGTGTGTGGACAGCAGCGTTCGAAGGCAATTTCGAATTCGATTGACCCAACTACCGGTTATTTTTAGAGGAAACAGCCTCTCCCCGGCGCTTCCCTACGGTAATTCGAAAACGATCGCGCGTATTAATCACGCCGTTAAGTAGCCGGGTCCGCTTGTATGGAAGCGAGTCTGGTAATTGCGACGATTCAGGGACCCGCCCAACAATTGCTCTGTGATTACGTGGAAACCGCGGATGCAGTGATGACGTGATTCCACCAAATTATGAAAGGGAAGACCGCGACAGTATTCAACGGAGACGCCGCGCCGATCCCATTGTCGGAGATCGGCTGGATTACGCGACAGATTTACGACGGCTAATTGCACGCTTAACGACCTCCGCGCGAAACTAGGATCCCTTTAAATCAATAAGGAACCATCCTCTCGACTCCTCTTCTCGTGATATCGTCGAAGCTGCAGGATATTCGAAGCAGACTCAATGGATTAAATTATCATTAAACCGGCTACGCTCCTTGAATTTAATATTATTACGATCTTAAATAGTTTTTGTGAATTCGAAAAATTTTACGTAAATATAAAGTATGCTCGCAGACATCGTTGTGGCCTACACCACTTCTATTATTTAAGACTTGCAACATAGTAGTGGTTCATACGACTAACTATATTCTTTCGAAGAACAAATTATAACACGGTAGGTCTCCATCTAGCGCGATCAAAAATTGTTTAAAAAGACTATACACTAGAGGATCAGCTAACGAACGAAGCGAAACAGGTTCAGGAAATTTCAGTCGCGCGGGATTCAGAAGACATTTTCTTCGGAGAGACTTTTTATAGAAACCTGGAGCACAGAATCAGAGTTTCGCGGTGGGTGACCTGTTCGTTGAGAAGCGTTTCGATTTATTACGCGGTGGAAAAATAGACTGCCCCCTGGTTCTACGGACGCGATCAGGCATCGATTTTAACCTGCCTTCCAGTCTGGGTTCGTTGACCTGTTTTTTCCTTTCAGGATGGAACGACTCCTTTAATACTGGCCGCCGCCGGAGGGCACATTGAGGCAGTCACCGAATTGCTGCAACAAGGGGCGGATCCTAATGCCAGAAGGCTGGTAAGTCCTGACCGCGCGTAGTATACCCGGCCCATGAATGAACTCGGGAGAATGAATGAATCTCGCGTTAGCACGCGCGCACCCGCCTCCTTCCTCGCAACCCCGTTACCCACTCGTTGGAAACGCCGTTTCGCGACCACCCAATGTTGCAGATTCGCGAATTCACACGGATTCTCTCCTTTGTTTCTCCAACTAGTTTTATCCTGAATCGCGATACCCTTTTCAAGATTAATACACTCTTCAACACGCTCCGTGCCGAGCGGTTTTTGCTCGGCAATTGAACAAACTTACGTGTTTTGTTCTATACTGCAGTTTCTATAATCTCTCCTTTTGGTGGAAATATATTCTACAGTGTTAAACTCGTGATAAAATATATGTTTTTAGCGGCGCAGAGCGTGTTAAGTGGCGAGAAAAACTCATTAAATATTTACCAAGACTCTTTTGACTGCAAAACCCGAAATGAAAAATTCTGTCAAGGATTTACGAATACATTATTAACATTTTCTACCGGAAATGACTGAATTGCAATATACGCGTTACCAAGTGGATAGTATGTAGCACATCATAAGTCACTCGAGATAATCTTCCAACTTCGACGTTCCGAAGTGACAAACAACCTCCGTAAGAACTGCTGGAATAAATAGCAGCCGGCTTCAGACTCATCGAGCGTTACCTTTCACTATCTACCTTGCTGCCGCTTCTTGCCGTTCGCGTATCTATTAATCTCCGAGGCATTTCTTTGCTCCGAAAGACAAGGAAGTGTCTGCCCGGTATCGTGGCTCGAGCCTACCAATTATCTCGGCGCTCCGTTTTTATTAAATATTCATAGCCGTTGAGCAAACGACGTTTCACATCCGTGTTGGCGTGGAGAAAACGGACTGATAACGCTTCGGCGTATATATTTATCAGGCCGATTTCCATCGCGCGATATCGTTCTGATAGCCGGGCCTCGTCCGATCGAGAATTCCGTGGAAAAGGGCGCGGTTTTCGCGAGCCTCTCGCGATTAGAAACGACACGCGAAGAGACCACTTTTATTCGGTTACAAAGCAGGGTCAGAAAAAGCATGGGCGGTATCGAGCACCAGGAAGCGGTCGAGTAGACCTTTTTAAGTGGCTCCGTCGAGGATTTATCGCTGAGCCCGAAGCGGTGCGGCGTCTCCTCGGTGTCCCGTGCCATCGAGAGTCATGGTATTGTATGCAAATCCGTGTACAAGATGTCTGCAGACGATTTTCTGGCGACATCCGGCCGAGACTTCCATTAAGAGCCGCGGGATTCGTTAATTGAGTCATCGGTCCCATTGGAATCAACGGCCCACGGCTTTCCTTTCTTCTCGGTGTCTTTGTTTCTCAACAACTCCAACTCGGCCCTTTAAAACAATATTACTACGTTAACATTGAAGCTGTAGCAATGCCAAGATGTTTCAAACAGAACTGCATCTCGTAGTAGACGAACAGATATTTTTAATTGTACTCTTAAACTATGAAAGATAGTGGTAATACATCCTTCCCATAATTGCAACGCAAAGGATTCACAACTTGAACCAAAGAGTAGCTTTGTACAGAAATGCTTGTACACAGGTTTATTTGTTTCAGATCGATACTACGTATAAATAGAAACTACGAAGTCGCATATAGATAATAATGTTATCAGACAATTAAAATAAAGCATATCACCACACCACCAAATTCGTATTTCATTGTGACTCGAGAATATAACGGAAAAAATTAGTTCTACCATATTCTTTATGAAACAATGAGATTTTCAAAAACGTTCTTGTATCTGTAAATTCTCCATTCGATGCCGTTGTATTTTCGTTAGGAACATTTTCCTGCCGAATCATTACAAACGGCTCAAAGCTTCGATTCAGAGAAGAAAGGATGTTGGAAACGCGTTCCCAGAAAAAAAATACAGCTCCAGCGACGTAAGCGTCAGGCAAAATTCCAAGAGACTATTCGTCGCTTATTCTTCTCGATTTGCTATTTTTAGCGGGCAGTATGTAAACGAGACGAAAGCCTAACAATCACGGTGAAAGAGCGAGGTTTCTTTCCGGTTCTCGGGATCGAATCGAAGCGATGACGCCCGACAAGAGCGCGAATTACGCAAACGACACGGGTCCGGAACCGTCTGGACTTGGTCGACCCGTTACACAATCGCGCTACGAGTTTCCAGAATTATTTTTATTAGCGAGCAGCTCGGATCGCCGCCTGGCCGGCGATCTTTCGCCGTTTTATCGTAATGAATTCTCGAGTAGAGAGGCTCAATTACCGGGTAGAGAAAGAGAGTCGAGAGAGTCCGATGAAAAGCAGTCGCGATGGAAACCGTGGATTAACGGGGCGGATCGTTCCTTTTGTGTCTGTCGCCGATCACGGATCACGGCTCGATCATCCGAACAGATAAGCGAGTTTCTGTCTCGCAAGATTGTAATGGAAGATAGCAAACGCGTTACTTGAAATCTACCAGAATCCATGGTATTTCGTATTTATTTTTAGAAACGCTTTGCGCTCTGTTTCCACGATCGTACACGACTCATTGCGAAACGTTCGGGGATCTATCGAAATTGGACACGGCGGATCGAAACGCAGACGCGTGATTCTCAGGTGAAAACGCGAGCCGGCTAATTAGAAGAAAAATCGCGTTGATCGAAGCGATCGAAGCGTTTTGGTAGTCCGGTTTCTCGTCCTCGAGATACGCTAAAGTCGCGGGCGACGACTAATTGCTGAACGATTTACGCCAGTTAATTAGCCGGTGGTTCTAGAGTTTCTAAAAAGTCTGGCCTACATTCGAATATTTTCCATACGCGGTGCTATATAAAGTCTAGACAGCGTTTCGAAAATGACACGATCAAGAAATCCATCGTTTCTCATCTTCTCTCAAGCTTACTTTTGTAATTGGAGCCCGCTGTTCTTATCGGAACATCTTTTACGACGCCAATGCTGATACGTACTTCTCCTCAATGAAACCTTTCGCGGAAAGAAACAATCTGATATAATCCTCTGAAGTTTCAACCATGCGCGTGAACAAATTATTACATTCTCGGCTTGTAGAGAAGCTCCAACAACTCCAGAACGAGCTTAAGCATCGCTTTGATCCGTCCTTACAGCAGTACATATATTCATTCAACTTCGTATAATTTGATGTTAATGCTGTTCTGATTTAACTCAAAAATGATTAAGCCCCGAAGGCGTATCTCGATGTACATATGCATCGTCCGCACTTTTTCTTAATACCTCCGCATTATAAATTTTAATCACGTAACTGCACACTGTTTCGCGCATCGTCTGTATGAAATATAAGTGCGGATGCAGTATTATTTTCTAACTCAGCAACCTCGCAGTTTATTACAACGCAGCGTCACGCGTTTCACGCGATTCGTTTTAAAATTCAATAACTTACTGGTACAACACATTATCGTATCTTAAAGATAAAAATTATCTGAGACATTTCATAAAACTTTGCAATACCATTGTAGCAATTTACTAATGCTTGTCGCGAATGCATCAAATCCGCAGTTCTAGAAGTAACATCAGGAAATGTTGAGTTGGCAGTAGAATGCACCCCGAGTAGTGGGCCGCTCGCGATGGTGCAGCCTGTAGCCTCGATGCAACGTGGTCCCTGTATTTCAAGGTCGCCGAAGCGGAGCAAGTCGGGTTGCGTCGCGTTCGCGTGTTCCCAACGCGTTTCAGCGGCACGTCTGCCGTAATATGCAACCACCGGCGTGTGCAACAACTCGCGTGGATCCGCGGAGACCGCCTTGCGAAACTCGGCGCCGCGAACCATCCGTAACACTCCGCTCCGCGAGTCCGGTATCAGTTTGAAAATCATGCGTGGGCGTTCGTGACACACTGATCCCGGTCGCGCTTGTTTGGCCTCGTTCGCCGAACGGACTTTCGACCGGTTCGGTTGCACTTTTTGATCGTTACCGCCGCGTATCGAGTTTCGCGGATTTCTATTCGGGTCTCTTTTGTTCGTGACTCGGTCGATCAAACCGCGCGATGTGCTGTTTCCACGATCTAGTCATTCGAAACCGCTTTACCCAATTTTTTCGCCGTTCTTCCTCGCTCTTCCAGCTCCACCGTTTCTGAAACACAACATTCATCGTTCATTCTCTGTTTACTAATAATGCAGAAAGTGTACAATCTCGCATTATCGTTCATCCTCGAGTTCCATTCATTAGGAGCATCCGAAAGTGTTTTTTTTTCCTTTCAATCGTTATAATTAAACGCACGTAACAGTTTGAAAATGAAACAGCTTTAATATCTAGCTTCATATTTGGTTCTATGAATTCTTGTCCTGATTTAGGAGTAAATTTAACAAATACATTAATCCGATGATTAAGATAATAAATGTTCTTTCGTCGAAGAACGATCAAATGGACGGAATGCGAAGTAACGTAGAAGTAGGAATGTACTTTTTCCTGCACCGAATCGGCGAAACGTTCGCCAGGTTCGTGGCGAACGGTTGAAAGATGGGCGTTCTCGAACGTGATAGGCGAGCGGTCGAAACAATTTTCCAAACTTCACGGGTCGTTCCTAACAATTTCGAATATGCGGGTGGCACGCGAGCCTGTTGTACCGCATTAAAATAGCGTGCGCTGGAAAGCGGATTGCGGCAGGAAGTAACAAGTTCATTATAAATCGACGATGCCCGCCTCCCATCGGAGCATCCTCTCCGCTGAACGATGAGAATTAATTGGCGAGCTCCTCGTACGGTGCGTCCATTTCAAATAGAATGTAGAGCAAACGATGCACTTAGTTCTACCAATAGGTAATCTACTATTCTGCGCTGTAATATCTATCGTCATTCATCGTTTCACGGTTTTCACCGATATCCTGCGCGATTTCTACTTTACAACCCGTGAGAACAACTTTTAACCTTCCTTGGTTCGAACAATTTCCAAGTTTTGCGTATTTGACGCGTATTTGACGACAGTTCAATTACATTCGTCATTTAATTAAAAAGGTGTACCACTCGCTTCGCCTACCGGAAGCCAGCTAACAGATCTCTCAATGGCTGTGTCAGAATAATAAACGATAACAGTTCACTTTTCAACGATTAACACAATCGAAAGTTTATTAGTTCGTGTTCCTCGATGTAACTTCTTCGTTAACGATTGCGTTTACGTTTCTTCTAATAAGCTCGGGTCTTTATACTTACACACACGCGTCAAGGCTATCGTTTGTATCGCGTAGAACAATCTCCTCCGATCAAAGGCGTAAATAATCACCGGTGGGAAAAGTGTTCGGTACTTCGCGTTTGACTCCGGAGGCAATAGGCGTCGCGACTCCTTGGCAAGGATTTAATTACGCGATAAATTCGTTCGCCCCAGTTTTCACGCGGCGGCAATAAAACAGCGTGTCGGACTTTATGTCTGTCCGCGCCGTTAAATTTGTAGCGTTTCTCTGCTGGATTTCAGCGGTTTATTGGCCGGTGTGTTTCCAGACCGGCACCACGGCGCTCTTCTTCGCCGCCCAAGGTGGCTACATGGACATCGCCGGACTTCTTCTGGAACACGGAGCAACGGTGGACTCGTGCAGCATAGTAAGTTACACGATAGAAACAAAAAATGAACAGCGAACCGTGAAATGGAAACTACACGGTTTCTGGCGCGATTGCAGGACGGCGGTACCCCACTTTTCGTCGCGTGCCAGTGCGGTCACCTGGACGTGGTGGAGGGTCTGATTGAAAGAGGCGCCAATCCGAATGCTCACATGAAGGTAACATCTTATCATTGACTTTAACTACCTTTTCTTGCCCTTTTCTTGCTGCCAATTATCCGCCAGGTCGGCCCGAGTGACGCCAATCTCGATTTATACTCGCACGAATGCTTATCTCGGACCTTCTTGTCCTTTTGCAGTTAAACACGCTCGCTAGGTCCCAGTCGACTGAATGTATCGATTGGAATCCGATTGTGAAAGAACTCTGTGTCATGGAGGGGCACTTGCAAGCTTGAAAAATGGCCAAAAATAACACAAATCGGTTTTAAAAGTCATTTACCGAGTTCCATACATTAATGTATATCTTACAATTAGTATATTACAGGGTGGGCCACGAAGCGTGATCAGCTTAGATTATTCTGTTGTTAGCGGTTCGATCGGAAATCTTTTTAGCTAAAATAACATGGTCCATGGAGAGTTTTAAGGTAATTGAACCAAATTTATTGTCAAACATTTATTACAATTTTCCTACACCCAACTTTTAAGAGATACCGAGACGAATTCAGTGAACACCATAAAAATTACTTCTTCTTCGTCTAAACTAAAGATGGGTGTATAAAGAAAACTGAAGGTGACCTTGATAAGTTTAGAAAAATAGGGGTCAACAACTTTGGTACGATCATTTTAAAGCTCCCCTTGAACCGTGTTATTTTATCTAAAAAATCTTCCGATCGAACCGCTAACAGCGAAATAATCTAAGATGATCACGCTTCGTGGTACACCCTGTATATTTCATGGACATTGATTAGTTCATACACATATAAACCAGTTATGTAAAATAAGGAATCTCTCTCGTTTCCTTCTTGGAAGATTAACGCCCGATTGCCGAAACCACGGGGCCAATAAAATTCGGTCGAAAACTCGAAACGAAACGGCCCGGTCGTTTTAAATGCCGGCCACGTACGACCCCCGAATAATTAGCGGCGCACAATCAGCATTTAAATGTCACATTCTCGACGAGTTCCGCGTGCACGCGAGCCTCGAGTCCCGTACGGCCCATGAATTTCACATTTTATTGCGCGTCACGCATACACCTTTCGAATTTGTTCCACGTTATCGCAAGTGTGTCGCGGGACGGGTTGCCGTGACGGCAGTCCTCTCGCAGGTGATTGACAAAGAGAGCAACACGCTGCCGCGCTGTCACAATCTTTCTATTTCAATGCCGTGGACGCGTGTCCTTCTATTCTAATACCGGGCATGTCCCGAAGAATGGGATCGTTTACTTTGTACCTGTGGAAAAGTTGGTGCATTGTTCGATCCTTGCTATTCTAGTCGCTCGTTTGTCAACGTTCTCGTTCATCCTAATCGCGCTCTGCCATCGTAGACATCTGTAAACGTGTCTTTCAAAGGTGACACGGTAATGGTCGCAATAGGCGTTCACCGTGCTTCAATTCATAGCAAACTGGTAACATAATGATCTTGGGAAAACATCTCGCACGCTCTCACGAGGACATTCTTTATAGACTTCCCGCGGAAATCGAATTATTCTGATCTTTAATGGAATATATTGAATTTTCTTAATAATTTCAGTAAAATCAGAATAATACCATTCACGAATTCTTCAAATGCTTTTACTGTTTTACGGTTTGATCTACTCGTTCCTATCATAAATACATCAAATTCAGATTCCGTCTGAATTTTTCAACGTGAACAATAATTGTTCGACCCAGATATGTTGGTCGCGGTGTAAATCGATCAGCGGCATGTTCAAATAATGTTTTACAATCCCGGCCGATGGTGAACAAGTTCGATCGGATCGGTTCGAGAAAAATCGCGTGACCGCGACGCGACTTTTGTCGCGGCTAGATGGACAGGTTGATCGCCGTTATAGAATTTCTGCGGTTTGTAATGGATAGGTATTATGTCTTCTGGCCGGACACGGTTCGGGGAACACCGGGACTCCGTGGAACGCGTACCCCCGCTGCCAGGATGTTACCAATCTCTGCTTGGTCAGAAGGAAACGCAACCAATAAAGGAAGGTGCATCGGGACGAATGGTTTTTCGTCGAACATGCGAGGCAAGAACGGCCAGTGAAAGTGCGGGTCCCCGACGACCGGGTCCAGTTCGAGTCGCCCTGGACTCGCTACTCCTTTCAGGGATATTCGAGACACGCGTTAGCACTTTCTCTCCTTTATCGTTGACTTAGCTGCACTTGGAAGCTCCTTTGCTAACGCATTCCACGATTTCCCGCGAGATCGTTGGCAACGCAATGATCAGGCTTCTGCGGAACTTTGGAAAATGCTAGGACTAAACCCTTCCAGCTTCTTCTCGATAGTGACACTCTTCCTAAACTTCCATTTGACATAGGATAATTATTGTTGAAAATCCTATTGTTAGGGTCTTCCGGTAGATAAATCGTTAAATGATGCGACAACTGGAATTCAATTTTAATCACACGCACAGAGAGATCTGAAAAGATCAGCAAGGTCGAATGACATATTTTATGCGTTTATGACAAAAACGAGTAAAGGCGCAAAAGAGCAAAAATATGAAAATTTTGTGTTCCCTTGGCGCTAAAGCTAATTTTTGACTGGTCCAGGGGATTCCCAGAAAGTAAACGGGTTTTGTTAATCAAAGTTTGTTCGATTTGCCAGGATGGTGCCACGGCGCTCTTCATCGCGGCGCAGAACGGCCACGTGCGCATCCTGGAGATTCTCCTGGAACATGGGGCGAAGACGGACGCGGCTCGAACAGACGGTGCCACGCCTTTATGGATAGGAGCACAAATGGGACACGACCACGTCGTGAGAAGGCTTCTGAAAGCTGGCGCGAAGGTCGATGCCACCAGACACGTAAGTCTCGGGAATGATCAGGGAACAGGCAGGAATTTGGATTCCGTTATCGGGCCGATTCGAGGGAGAACAGCCTCTCTCGTTCTATTTCGAAAAAAGAGCGTTAATTACAATTTCTTTTCTAGGATGGAGCAACCCCGCTCTTCAAGGCGGCTCATAAAGGACACACTGCCGTGGTTGGGGAACTTCTCAAGTACCGTCCATCGCTGGGGATTCTTCCAGTAAGTTTCAGAGTAGGCTTGTAACGATTCGAGTTAGTGTCTCCTTGTGGAAGAAGTCCATAAACGAACGCATGCTTCTGAAGTGGTAAAGCGTTAACATCTGGGTTGTCTCAATCACTAGCCACTTTAGACACGAAGTGTAGACTCTGTGAAAAAATTTGGAGGCTTACGAAAATAGAAGCCAGCAGGAAAGAGGAAAGATAAGATAGTGGTTGTATTGCAAACATCGCTTGCGCCTTGAGGTAGGCAACGGTGTGGGTTGTAGTGCTATCTTCATCTTCTCCTGGGGGTGAAAGTTGTCTCTATTAAGAATGTTAACGTTAACAGATTCTATCTAGGATTTCAGATCTATCTAGGAGATTATTCTATAATTATCCGGTAGATAAAGTGTTAGGTGTTAACATATTTATGAAGTGTCGAGAAGCAGCTTTTCCAAGATCATTAAGATAGAAAACAATGCGTAGAATATATAAATGTACAAGGATTTTATGAACACCCTATGTCGGATGTACCAACGAGCGACGCTGTAGCTTCGCTACCCATAAAATAGTAAACAATTTCAGTTACGTAACAGCCTGTTATATTCTAGAACGGTGAAAGCGCGCTTCACGCAGCAGCCTTAACAGGACAAATGACAGTGGCGAGGCAACTGGTGGGAGCAGGAGCGGACCCCCTGCTTGTCAACCAAGAGGGTGTTACACCTCTCCAGTTGGCAGTTAGGCATTCGCAGACGCAGGTGGCGAATTATTTAAAGGATAAAGTTAGGACACGGACCGGGTCGTCTTAGCAGTTCGATTATCCGTCCAATAATGATAGATGTTAATACAGAAAAGTAACAGTGGAGAATGTATATGCCAGCAAAGGAGAGATCAGTATTTCTAAAAAGAGAATGTAATATATACAAATATATATATATATACATACAAGTTACATGTTGAATGTACTATATTCGATAATTTATAAATAGAATGAAACAAGTGCAATCTTACTGTATTTCGTAACACGTTACAGAATTGAAGCGTAAACAAGATGTTGGTCTTTCTATCGCACTGCACAGAAGTGTGGTCAGATATTCTATCATTGTCTTAACTTTTAGCTGGTTTGCTAGGACTACAGTGAGACCTTGTTCGTAACTCTTATTCTCAACGGAACTTTTCAAACCTTTTTCGCGACATATAACAATATATATGCTATATTACAATATTCCTGTTATACCAGCTGATAGTTAAAACTGTTAGCTACTTATCCGGTGTATATATACAGTTAGAAATATACAAAGTACCATCCTATAGTGTAAAATATATTTTAAACGTATTCTCTTGTTGTATATATATTCTTACATGAACTTTGGAAACATTAACTCTTTCGATGTACCGTGTTATGCATCGGGATCGTTTTTACAGTAAAATTTACATAATAATTTAGTAGAATTTACGTAATTTATATATATATATATATATATATATATATATAATTTTATTAGCATCCAACCAGTAGTTACAAGAAGATCCTCAACGTTCATGAATTTAATGCAATTGTTTATGTTCCAATTAAGAATTATACATATAAGACTGATTGATTTGCCTTGGAATATACAAAATTGACAAACTTTATAGTTGAACGTCTATTTCTTCCTGTTGATTTATATAGTATATGTTATTGTTAACGCACACGTGAAATGTAAAGAAAATAACTGTAAGCAAGTGTTTAGTTCTTAAACCATAATATATCTATAAGATATTGAATCGTTTTATTTGGATGTAACATTAATGAGATATTTTATAACTGTTTGTTTGGTGTTAATTTACAATGTAATAAATACCTTTACTGTTTTCCCAAAATATGTCCTCTTATATGAAACGTATATAATCTCAACTTACTAATTAGAAAAGATTCTTTTTTTTTACACTCTAGTAAATTTTGCACAGCATGAAACACGTGGTAACATATAAATCTATCCATTTCATACATAAATATCGAACAGTTTCGCTTTGTGTGATATCACAGAATGGGTCAAATATTGGTTGGACTTTCATGTTTCAGCTGCGCGCTTATCGTGAAATTATAATTATACATAAAACGAATTCTGCTTAAATGTATTCGTCATTCTACAAACGGCTACATATGACAATAAATATTATATTTTATTACTTATACAAACACAAAAAACAACTTTAAAATTTCTCCTTGCAAACGCAAAACATCGATATTCCTCGCCGCCGATTTCTAATTTCGTACTCATTCAGTTGTGAGTAATATCAGTGCACCAACTTAATTTGCACGCGCATATATGCGCACTCTACACTTGCTAATGTTGTCATAAAAAAAAGTAACAGTCATGTTATGCCATAAAAACATCCGAACAAAAAGAAAAGGAATCGTCGGTGCCTCTGAAAGGAAAAAATATACTACCGGCGATAACAAGAAGAAAGGCTAAGAGAACAAGTCAAAGGTGTATAATTCATGGTAAACTCGTCCTTGTACCCCAGCTGCTAAGTGCCTATTTCCTATTTCCATTTGCAGATGCAAAGCTTCTTCTGGTTGAAGTAATACGGTTTAGCTAGGAAGTGTGTCAAACGTTTCTGGTTCTGCTCCTCACCAATTGAACGGTATCAATTAGAAGTCCACAATGCCAACACCACGAAGAATTTTATCAATTATCGCTTCTGCACTGATAAGGTAGATAACAGAACACACACACTTCGTGAGCCAGATTCAAAGAACGATCAGTGAGACGCTGATTCTCAAGGAATATCATCATGGTCCGTGATCGAATGCCAGAACTTCGTGCTGTTAGTATCCCATTCTTCAGGAGACACGAAAGTGACAATTATCGGCAACACTATGACATTAACGTCGACAGTAGTACATGTTAGAAAATTCGTTCAAAATGCACCAGTCGTTTTAAAGTCACCTCCCAATTATATTTGCTTCAGCAAAGTCCTACCTATCTGCATGAATTATAAAACTTAAACTCCGTAGAATATAGCAGAACTAACTCTAATGAAAAAAAGACATCATTTAAGTAACGAACAGTAATGTTTCTGTGATTTCTCAATTTTATCTGCTTTCCCCCCTGTTATCTGCTCAAAATCTTTTAGAGCAAACAAAGTTATTTCCCTCCCACACATATCGGCGGCAGTTGTTCAATGAAATAAGCATCGAATATTGTTTGTTCCTTAAGCGATGTCTTTTACAAATGAATGTTTTTATTAGAGAGATTCGTATAGAGATCTATCCTGTGCGTAACCTAGTGAATTACTACCATAGAATCAACTGCAGAAATGTAACATAAAAAATCTTCTTTCACTTTCGAATACTGTTCTGACCGTTTAATTGTTCAATTAGAATAGCAGACGTACTCTGTAACATGTCCTTTTACATTTCTTTAGTGTCAAACTAACAGCACTGCATTTGGTAAAAGGTTTATACAAGATGTACACATCCAAATATCCCAAAATAAGAAGCTCAAGCAAGTTTTGGATGAAGTACGTATTCACATAGGTACACTCATATTAATTAAGTCACCGTTCAAATATCACAGACTCTTATATTGGCAGTAGACATATAAATTATATTAATACAGGTCGAAGAAATTCGTGAACTGATTCGATTAATTAACGAGAACACAGCTATTGTAAAGGATCTATACAATAACGTATTGTCGCATACGAATAGGGGTAAGTGACAAATATCGAATGTTGTGCCTATATCTACTAACTGCTAGCTAATTGTTTGTGTGTTACAGATATACAAAAAGAACTGGAAGTTCGTACATATAGCATATCGCAAACATCGTTTCGTATACAACAAAAGCTAAGAGGTAGGTAATCCTTTTTCTTTCTTTTTTTCTACCTATTAATTGCAGTATAAATAAAAGTAAATAAGTAAAAGGTATTTGTTTTATCTATCCTAGTCAGACTCACTATCATCGTGAAGTTGAGAAATATTTCTTTCTGTCATTTTATGTTGTACATCTATCTTTCTAGCCTTTGAAACGTGATCGATTATTTTGTTGAATTCGTACTCGAAGCACCTGTACGATTTCGATGTACCAGTGCTAGGACCAGGCTCTGAGGGTGAATGTGGTCGTAAAATTGGTGTTGATGTAATGGTGCGCCATTCTGAAGTATTATTTGTCAAAAGCTGACAAGGGCTGGTTGTTGGACTATTCATATTTGAAAGTTGAGAGATTGAAATACGTTCCAACAGAACTGTGGGACTTAAGTTACAAGTCCTTTGAAGCGATGTCTTGGAAGATCTGATCTGGTTTGCTGTGTCAGATGATGAACCTCCTTCTTCGCTGGAGTTCTCCTCTTCACAACCAATTTCTCCCACTTGCCTGAAAAGAAACACAATTAGTAACATTTAATAACGTACTAGTTATTACTAGTAGAGGTGTGTGAAAACCTGACATTTTAAGGTTCTCGCACACCTCTAATTACTAACGATTCCTAAACATACCTCTTGAACTGTTCCACTTCTTTCTCCAAGTTTGGATATTCACTGAATATATTAGACAATTGGTCCTTGTTATACTCTGAAAAGGTTTTAACTAAAAGCCTCTTCACTTCGTTCTCCAGTGGAGATTTCAAAAGAGATAGCTTTGTCCTTAGCTTTATTAACACAGGCAACAAAACTTCTAAACCATGTTTCTTCATTCCCTCGACGATAATAGTTATTGCACTGGTGGCAGGTGTGATCGGCTGGGCCACTGAATCTTCAGCTTCCTGTTGATCATCGTCAGTCTGTTTGTTTAAGGACGCTGGTCTCAAACGCTCATTGCTAATGATATATAATGCATCCTTTAGAACGTACGCTCCTTCCTCTTTCATAACGTTGATTGAATCGGTGCAAGCTCCGCCGAGTATTTGATTAGTTACTTTTACAAGCAACTTTATCTTTCCTGGAGGATCCAAGTGATCCAGCATGAAGTCGTATATCGTTCTTCGTTTCTCTTCGTTTCTTTTCCCAGGAAGCGTCAACGCTTTTCTCTCTTTCTCACGCATTCTTTGATCACAAAGTTTCAGCTGCGATTGAGAATTATTATAATGATATATGCTTTGTAAAAATTGTTGAGATATCAAAGTTTTGTTTTTCGTTAACAGTCTCTCTTCTATAAGAAAGATCGTCAGCTCACGTATCATATTGTCCGTGTCGGACAACATCGTTAATATGTGAAAGAAAAATGGGCCCTTAATTTTGATGTAGTCTTCAAGAAGAAGTTGAATGAATATTACCATGATAGCTTCTCTGACTTGCGGACTCGAGTCCTTCATGCTGACACACATGTCTGATAAATAAGGTTCAACCAGTGCTGTGAACCTAACACAAATATCAGCTAAAGCTTTTGCAGTATTTATTTTGACGGCAATTTGAAAAACAGAACTTAAGTTTGTTTCTTGTCTCATTAGTTTGCCGAATATTGGAACCACTTCTTTTGCGACCTCGAGATCCCTTATTGCCTGCTGACCAAGAATGACGACTGCTGATGCTTGTAATTCCTGTATCTCCTTTATAGCTTCTGGCAGTACATCCCACTCTAACAAAATTCCTTGCAGAATTCGTAACGTTAACGGTGAAATACTACGAGTGCATAAAATTGTAGCGTATCCCAAAGTGAACATAGCTTTTAAATAGTATGGTGCTGCTTCTATGGCCTCGTTCTCATTTATAAAAATTTTTGTGATCTCTGTTTCGGACAGTTTGATCAAGTTCAGCATGTTAGACTCCAGCAAAGTGCTACCTGTATCAGGATTCAAAAATTGTATTATATTGTGTATAATGTCCAAGGAAGTGCTGATCAAACCAAAATTGATTTTGAACTGCTGCAAGCATTGGTATAGGTACACTTGAAGACCTTCTAAAACTTCATTGTCTAAGGACTTCCAAGAATGCTTTAAAACTTGCAGCACCAAACTGGTATTAAAATTATTCTCTTCGAAGATTTCCTTGTAATTTGAAATGTATTTACTCATATTTGGTAGCTGACTATTTTCAGCTAATGCGGCTAGCAAAATCCAAGCACCTATGTTATTGGTTGTCCCAATATGTGACTGTATACTCTGTATCACAGAAATAGTGATAGTACCATTCTTCACCCACAAATTACAAGCTTTTGATAAATGCCGTCGCATTTTCAAGTTGGTCAGTGTATTTAAAATTTTCCATGGTAAATTGCTAGCTACATTGTTAGTATTTTTAGAAGACAATATTATCCCGTTCAGCATTAACACTTGTAAGTATTCTAGCACCCTTTCTTGTACTTTGATCTCGATATCGAATATCTGGGGAATAACAGTTTGCACCCATTCATCTAGAAGTTGTGAATTGTCCGGGAACTTTTCTAAAAGCTGAGACAAAACTTGTACAGCATATCGTCGTACGGTTAGCGTTGGGTCTCTGCAACGACGACTAATCACAGATAGTGTTTCGTTCATCAAATTTGGTTTCAGTAAGACTAAATTCTTAAAAATCTGTAATGTGCTCTTTCTTATCATTGCTCTCTCGTCCTCGATTCGTTGCGTTAGCATAGATAATAAAACATTTGAACCTGGTAGCAGATTCGTATCTTCGGATAAAGCATCTTTTATATCTTCCAATGTGAGAAATGTTCTTTCCGGCTCAGATTCTTCGAAAATTGTTTTAAATATTACCTTATCAGACTCATGGTTGAACTCTGTGAATTCTGCAATTATTGTCATAGCTTTTCCTCTAACCATACTGGAGCAATCCATGCATCTACTTAATACAACAGCAACAAAAACTCTTTTAGCTGTAGCTTTCAAACTATCAGTCAAATTGCAGTCAACCAAAAAAGATTCTATCAATAATTTACCAATTATCTCTTGAGCAAATATCCTTAGAGGTATTTTATTGTGATGTGTTAACAGTATTACATTTCTAAAGGCTTCAATGATGATGTTCTGCTTACATATTCCAAAGAATTTAATTAGTATACCAGCTTGCTTCTGACGTGCTTCGAGTCTATCTGGACAATTCAGCATCAAATGCTGTATTAATGTAATAGTCGCGAGTTTTGCATCTTTCTCGTGTTGATCTAATAGAACTTTCAAAAAATTTATGGTACATTCGCGTACATTTGTAATAAACTTCGATTGTGTTTCCATCGAATTACACAATAGACGAGGTAATATATACTTTGCTATGATTGTTATAGTAACCTTAACAGGTCCGTGCTTATTATCACACAGTTCTTGCAAGGCTGCATAAGCATTTCTTATCAATGATACTTCCACAGTGCCATTCTGCCTGTTGGAACAAAAAGCATCTGTGCAATCATTTTCTACTTTTGTAACTTCGAGCAATCCATGAACAGTAATGTCTAACGATTGCACATGGTCTTTAAACCAGAATGATTTAATCATTGTTATCAAACTATAAACAATAATATTTAAATTTCTAGTCAATGTTTCTTTTTCGTTTGGTAAAAGAATAATATTATCATTTGCTATCTCATCTGTTATATTAAAATCATCTAAACTCACTGGTTTCGAGCGTTTCTTGACAAGTGGCTGCAATTGCCTAGAGTTTATTTTAAGTGTTTCGATAGCACGATGATACAAGTTTGGATGAAACACATTAAAAGCGTTACTACCAGGAATAGCCAAAAGTATAAAATATAAATTAGTCGCGTAAAGACAGGATTGTCTGGAATCATCGTCAGCTTCTTTACCTTGACCGCTCTTCATTATGTAACCCAATATAGCTAACAAAGCGCGCACTTTTATATCCATTATGATCAACGTGTTCCAGGAGATCTCCGAACATTGTTCGGGATCGTTCTGGTCTTTGCCTATGGTTAACCATTCTTTCACAATGCTGCAGGACTCGTGTAGAAGCAGTCTCATATCTTCACTTTCCAAGAACATGAGGTACTCATCAGGTGGTTCATTGTAAATCATAAATTCTGTATCCCAAACGGATTGAATCCAGTCTTCGTTCAGATCACTGAATTTAAATTCGTCAAATATTTTCAAAGACTCCATGGTGTGACGACTGTGCCCGATTTAAATCATTTTAAAACGAATGCTACAATTATTATCAATTTCGTTCAAATATATCTTGAGAATGTAAACATAACCTTAACTTATCGTTCGATAAAAGAAAACTTGTGGCCTCAGGTTATCATTTTCTGAATGCATATCGATAATGACCTTATAATTCCATTATGGTGTGTATGAACAGAAAACTTTGTCGAATATTTATCACGGGACATTTCGCTGGAAATACGAAAACTTCTATAAAGGACTCTGGCGTCCATTCAAAAGCGGGAAACTTACTGACCAATTAGGTTCGCCCGAAATATGCAACCTACAGCACTGTAAACGTATATCTAAAATGCATTTCAGTATTATACTTTCATGCACATGCTGATAAAAATCACGTGAACAATCTATCGATTTCACCAAGCAATTAATATTATAACGAATTACGCCTATTTACAAAAAAATCACATAATCAAAGCATGTTACGCAGAAAACATTTCAATGAAGTTTAGCACATTTTAGGCGGGCAAAATCATTTCACGCGAAGCTTCGGGTCACGTGGGATCAAGGAAATTGAATTGTGCAAAGAATAAATACTGTCCTATTTTAGACAGGAAATGTTAATTCTGATCTGCGTATTACAAACTATGTGGGAACTATATACAAGGTGTCCCAATATTTATGGTAGAATCGAGAAAAGTGTAGTTCTCCAAAAAATAACTAGTCCAAAATATGTATACATATATATGTAGAATGACATTTTTTCATGAGGTTTTCTTTTTGAGAAAAACGAAAAAATTGTATTTCATATTTTTGGATTGAATCACCCTATGTTAAACAGATAAATATGTATTTGAATTCTTTTTTATAGAGTTGGGAAGAGAAATCACTCCTCTCGATAGTTCAAATTTGACAAATGTTATTGATGGACCCGCGTATTTACGAATTAAAGCATTACAATACACAACGATGATAAGACTGTTCTCAGATATTATGGAAGAGTACAACATGTCCATGCTGAGATACCACGAAAAATGCCGTACACTTTTACAGCATCAAAAAACGTTAAGTATGTATACATATTTTGAAATGTTTCAAACTATTTTCTAATTCTATTTGAATTTTCAGTCAGAAAGCAAATAACGAGTGAGGAATTGGATAATTTACTTGAATCTCGAGAGAATGGTTTATTCATTGATAATGTAAGTGTCGCTACTGCTTTTTAGTTGTAAATAAACAAGATGTAACTTGTTTCTACTGATAGATTTTAGAGGATACCAGAATTGCTAAGCAACAATTAGCAGACATACAAAGTAGACATAAAGATATAATAAAGTTGGAAAAATCTATTATAGAAGTTAGAGATATGTTTACTGAAATGGCATTTCTAGTCGACAAACAGGTAAGCGTAAAAAGTGTATAACTTAATGAATATTAAGCAAATGTAACTCTGAACTTTAATCTTCCGTCACAGAGTGAACAATTGAATAGCGTAGAATATTTTGCTGGGAAAACTGCAAGTAATGTTGTTAGTGGTCGTATAGATCTCAAGAAATCCGAAAAACGTAGTCGCAGATTTAGAAAGGTATTGAAATTACGAATTTACAAATATCGTACTTAAAAAAATACACACATATATATATATATATGTATATATATTGTAATTAAAAACAAATTGTTTCGTTTCAGAGAAAGCTTAAAATTTGTCTGGTCATCAGTGTAATAATTATCATTTTGTTACTAATATTTATTTTATGTAATTAGTATAAAAGTAAAAAACTACCACCATTGCAATATCGTTGGCGGAATAAAAATATCTGTAGTCAATAATATGTAATACCTATATATAATAACTGTAAAATCCTTCATCACACCTTGCCTTTGTATATGTAGTTTTCAAAGTATTTAACAAGACCTATTGCACTTGGTCTAACTTTATAATCCGTGGCAGTGCAAGCAAAGAATAGTTCAAGCACATGATCATATTCTTTTCCAAGTTGAATAGCAGGTAATGGAGGACGTGTACCTGTGATTATTAATATATTTTATTTGATGAACTTACTTTTTAGAAGTGTCTTCAAATACCGAGTGTCTCATTTGAAGTTTTACAAAGTAGTTCAATAGATAATTAAGTTTAAAACTTCAAATAAGTCACTCGATATTGTATATATTATTATATAAGGACCTACCAAATTTTACATTCTCGATTTCTTTAAGGAAAACGATACTGTCATCCATGCTCTCATCATATTTTCTAGCTTTCGCACTGTTGTCCATGCTTGTGTCTGCCATTGAATTATCAGCACAACACTCGTCAATATCAATATTTTCTAAATGAGGTACAGACAGAGATATCATTTCCCAAACAACCAGGCCACATGCCCAGATGTCTGCCTTGTTTGTGACTGGGCCACCCTCTGAGAAATAAAATATGTATTTAATACAGATTGCAATTACTAATCAAACGAATGCTCATGGTATCTACGTCAATATACAACCATATATTATTTCAGGACAGGTCCAACTCTCAGTTCCCACGTATGTAAAGTCCTCCTTTGAAGTATTCATTTCTAAAGATTCTGTGAGAGGTACGGATACTCCGAAGTCACAAAGTTTAACTCTACTGTAATCTGCAGAAACCAACACATTATAGCTCTTCATATCGCCATGTAAAATATGTGCAGTGTGATGCAAGTATTGTAGTCCTTTGACAATTTCGTATGTTATTTTCATAATGTCTTTAGCTGGAAACTGATCTTCGCCAGCATCGAGTTTCTGTTCTATTTTATCTCCTGAAAGTATAGGATCGATTAATACGCTTTGCAATTGATAAAAATAAGTGGTAAATCATTTTGATACCTAGAGAAGCGTCTAATTTCTCCATTGCCAGGCATGGATCGATTTGTTGGCCGTTCGAAACTTCGGTGAATGCTCGAAAACCAACGATGTTCGGGTGACTTAATTTGCGAAGCACCTCTGCCTCGAATCGAATACGTTCATCGTACTTTTTGTCTTCGTGAACCTTCCGATTTCTTTTCTTTATTGCCCATGGTGATCGAACGAAACCTACTTTCGGCGATCTTTCCAAAGAAAACACGCTAACACCTGAAAGCGCATTTTGTCTCAGTAAAACAATGTTTATAATTGTTACTCCATTTTCGTAAACAGAAAAATTTCTTTACCACATCCATAACCTATCTGTTCTAAGAATGGCGATGCCGGTATTTTAATGGGCGTCTGTAATTCTGGATTGTCCTGAAGTCTACTTTTGTACCTCTTCGTCGTCGGTGTCTTGAACTCGGCCATTTTATTTAAACTATTAGCAGAGCGATCCAATTTGACAATACCGCGAACGCGACTCTGTCCGTTAAATTTCAAATTTCCTTGCCGTATGACGCTTAAGGACTGCCAACTTGACGGACACGAAACTCAAAAACTCCTAATTTTGTATATATGCATTATAAATGTGAATAATAAATTAATTCTATACTTGAATTCTAAACAGAACAATATTCTTAAATTGTCAATGTAATTCTAAAAAAAAATGCTATTGAACGCAGCTTACTGTCTGTGAAAAAATAAAATACTCCGTCGAAGATTGTTTCGGATTATTAATAGAACATAATCACTTTTTTGCCGCGTTATTTACGCGTTTTTTCTTGTCTAGACTGTGAAAGTTAACGTTATATAGCATCTAAAGGTGAAGGTTAAAGAGGGAATAAATTTCTGCATTTTTAATATTAATTCGATATATTATAAAAAGAACACGGTACTTCCGTTTTAGTACATCAGTCATCAATGAGCAGGTTTTGCAATGAAACGAATCTAGTAATTTGCATTACTCGATCATACGTCTTTATTTACGTTTTTTTCTACATCCTCACGAACCGCGTCAGATGATCCAGGAACATTCTCCTCGATCAATAAATTCACACTCCCATCCGTGCTGCTTTCAGTTTCAGTTTCAGTTTGTTCCGTGGTTGAGAAACTGGATTTCGACGAATTAATTTTCGACAAATTCGAATCGTTTCTGTTGGCAAGAAGAGATACCTGTTTCCTCCTCGTCTCGTTCGACTTGTTGAATAAACTTATAGCCCGCTCTCTCGAGCTTGTAAATTTAGTCGAATCGGTTTCTTCTTTCGAAAGATGTCTTACAGGCAAAATCCTCGGTGGCCTCTTGAAGGGCTTCACAGGAACAGCTTCAGCTTCTACTTGATTCTCTGTTTTCGCTCTCGGTGATAAAGATTTCGATCTTCTATCTTCCTTGGGCTCTTCATTGGGTTCCGAGGCATGGCTACGAGCTACTCGTTTCACATCATCGATGTCTTCCGGGTGCGGTAAATTTCTAATCGACGTATCGTCACGCTGTGCCACATCAAGTTCGCTCACTGAGCTTGCATTTTCGTTGGTCGCTTGAGCGGATACTCTATCGGGCGTGAGAGCCGCTTCTAATAATGTTTTCTGCTTCGCGAGATCGCTCATTTTTTCAGACAACCTCTTCGCTGTCGATAGGACTCGAACGTTCATATTAAAATAGCCCTTGTTCAAAACTACCGCTTTGGAAGGAGCGGAGTTGATCCTTCTTGGGATATTCTGAAGCAGATCCGGTTGCTTTGGAACTGTTCTGCGACTTTCAAAGAATTTTACTTCACGAATGAAGTCTAGTATATCCGATTCATCCTCGTCCGGCTGGAAAGGTTGGATCGGCGTTGCTAATCGGCCGTTCTTCATTTGATGATTTCCCGAGGCTGTAAAACTAACAGTTCTCGGGGAATTTGGGATTTCCTCATTCTGTGCTTTAGCAATCGCTAGCCTTGGTTTTGGAAGCAATTCCGTTCTCGGATGTTGCAACGATACCCGATTTACATCTGTAGAGTCCATACTTTTACTTTCAGATGTTTCCGCGCCCACGTTATTAAGATCTTCAGTCCCATGCGACTCGGTCGTTACATCCCCTTCAATATTTTCTTTAATATGCATCGATATGTTTAATTCAGTTGTACCTGCTTCTGCTTCATTTATTTTCAATAGCGTATTCTCAGAATTCCGTGGAGGTTCACTCGCACGCGCCGATTCTATCGATCTCGGTTTTGTTGAGCAACATCTCACTAAATTCCTGCTTTCACAAGGCAGTATTAACACTTGGTTATCGATGGAAACGTGAAAATCATCCGGGCATCCGGTGGAAGGGACACAAGGGCAAGAGTCGTACGATCCTAGGGTCCTCGAAGCAACGATGCAGAAGTTGACAAATTGCACCGTCCTAAACAGAAAGAACAAACAAATTAACCGAAGAACGACGCGTCTCTCCAGAGAGCGAAAGCTTTTCCATTACCAAAAGATAGATCTCATCACGTTCAGCCTCATGATGACTGGATTCTCATTAGAACCAGCCGGCGTGAATTGCTTACAAATTAAGAGAGGCAAGCAGAGGAGGAACAGAGTCTCACTTTGAATTTATACCAGCCGACCCCACTTAACGCTTAATATTTAGCAGTCTGTAGGTCACACACATTAAGTAGGTATCCTCTTCAGAAAATAGCGCGGAGAAAGTGAAGGTATACAACCAATTTACAGTTTCCTTCTGCGGGACATTCTTATCTCGACGGGACGATCTTTTCAAATATTCCGTATCGTCCGTTTCAATTATCAGTCATGCTGGGGCGCATAGTGTCTCATCCGCAGCGTCGCGGTCGCGGTGAATTTATTAGTTTACCGAGGGCCGCGCTTTCATTGCATCTTTAACCGAGTTAGCCGGACGAAGGGCGCCGGAATATAATTATAATGTACAAGTAAATATACTTCGGCTACAACAATAAGTCGACCGAGGCGGGAGCATGCGCGATATCGGATTTCTCATAGGAAAACTCGGTGGTGTGTTCATCGGAGATGGATCTCGCAGAACTTGTTGTGCACCCGCCACGCGCTTACGGCTTAAGTGATCATCGATGAGGGCGGCAAAACACGCGAGATAAACATACATCCTAAGGTTGCAATTTCTCGATCTCTGACTAAATAAACAGTTCCGTTTGATACGCTCATTATGCTAACGGGAGTTCTGAAAGGGTACGTTTTTGAAACGACTGGATTTCGTACCTCGTCGAACGAAGTATCTCTTGAATATCTAACAGTGCGCCGCAGCATTGCAATTTCTTTTCGCAATGGTCTTCAACGACAGTTAAATGTTTTAGAACTCTCCTGTGCTGCGAAAATGAGAATCTTACGTGGACCGACGCCGCCAATGCAAACAGAAGTATCCTTCACGAAGCCGCGCCTTTGTTAAGAATTATTTACAGGATAATAATACCAACGATCGTAGCCAGCGGTCTTTTTGGAAATGTTTTAATATTGGTAGTGTTGTCTACGCCGCTGTTTCGTGGAATCGCTTATTTGTATCTCAAAGGAATAGCTCTTGCGCACGTTGGCGTTCTAGTATCTTGGATACCAATATGTACGTACTACGATATGCAGCCTTGTAAAAGGGAAATTCGTACTGCAATCGCAAACGTGTTCGGTTTCAGTTGTCAGACTGGGTTATGGCATGCAGAACAATTATCCGTCCGGGTTTTACCACGCTCATATGGAGCTGGTCGCAATTAACATTTTCGCCGTGGCGAGTATCTTGATAATGACTTGCTTGATCCTCGATCGATACATTTTCATCTTCTTCCCGGCTCGTATTCGAAGCAGAAACGCGCGGAAGAATGTCCGCTCCATCATCCTGTGCTCGTTCATCGTCGGATTCGCGGTAGTACAATTCTCTTGGAAGGGAGAATGAACGATAATTGAGCTAAGTTGTGCAGATGCTACTTGAGAATCACAAGATATTATAACAGTTAAATACATCACGGATTTTAGATCATCGAGGATTGGTAGCTTTCTGCAGAACTTGGACCAATTCAGTGTGAAACAGTAATTCTAATAATGATCAAAACCATTCTGTAGATCAGTGCTCCGCTAACAAAAATGAGAACGCTGCACGAACAATCGGCGGGTACAGGTATTCAATTCACCTTGCAAGAGAACACTTCCGTTACCCAGCATCCCGTGTGGCAGGCGTACATATGGATCATGGAGATCGCGGTGCGCCTTTGTCCGACCTTGATTCTTCTTCTATTGAACAGCGTGGTCGTCAAGAGATTTCTGCACCTGAATGCAAAAAAAAGGGAGTTTCAATCAGTCTCTGACAAGTATCGCACTGCGAATCTACCCGAAACGTCTCTGTTGACCCGAAATCGCGGATACAGGTACCGTATAGTCGGTTATGAGTCCGGGTATAGTGAGCAAAGTGACGCACTCTCGAGTGGTGTGAAATTCGAAACTCCTGTTTGCACTGGTTGAGTGCACCCTCCATTATATCTCGCTTAATACGCGGCCACCTTAAATCCCTTCCAATAACGGCGCTAAGAACCAGGGTCATTCCGGTACTAAAAAAAAGCGTGGCGCGTGTTTCGTGCGACCTTGGGCCGACCTTAGAGACGCTAAAGACGTCTCCAAACTCATCCGATACGAGTTGAACAAAAATAACGCGATAGAAAATTAATATGAAGATATTCTCTGCTTTAAATACTGCTTACAACACGAAACGATGGTAAAAAAAATATGTATGCAATCGTATAAAAAAGATACAAGCGACCTTCAAACTTTTCGTTTAAGTGGAAAACCTGTTTGTATACCATCGTAGCAATTGTTTTTTGTCTGACATTTTTTTTATCTTCCGGCGTAATAAAAACGCTTAGGTGGCACCGTTCTTCGTGTCTCACCCTGTACAATGTAAGCAAAGTTAAAACCCAGTAAAACATTATCGGAATAATAGGCCACCCTTTCGAAAGTTAATAGCCGTTGCATGTACTTGGGTAATCAATTTTCTTATCCACGTTAAATCATGTTTCAGAGAAGAACAGCACCTTGCTGCACTGATGTCGGTCATGGCGGTGTGTTTTGTAGTGACTATGATACCGTCGATCGTACTCCCGTTTTTGTATAATAATTACGAGACCCTGGATGTAGGCTACCATCTATTCCGTGCGTTCGCCGCGGTTGCCGAGCTTTGCAATTACGCCGCTCACATTCTCATATACTTGTCCTGTAGCAAAGAATTTCGCGAAGAATTGCTTAAAATTCTTCAGGTAAAAAATCAGATTTCATTGTTTCACTCATCGACGCTTCAATTATCTTCTGCATTGCGTTATTTTCAATTGCCACGAAAAACTAAAAATGAAAATACAGTCGAACCTTGGCAACTCGAATTTCAAAGAGGAAGAATCTTCAAGCTGTGAAGATTATTATTTGAGTTGTACAGGAGGTTGTTAATTAAAATTAAAAAATTTGAATTGGCTCCATAATGCTGTTGAAAATTTTGCTGAACACCCAGTAGAGTAGAGGTTTGATTGTATCATCAAAGTAAGATGTTAGTGAATAGGTTTAAAATAATGGAAAGCAACAAGTTCGAATCGGGCCTTCTTTGAAATTGCAGAATAGGTGCAGGACGAACATAGAGGAAGACATCGAACGACCAATTGGGGAAATCGAAGATTATAGCAGACACGGTACTACGGTTCGATTGACTCCTGAACCGACGAAATTAAATTCTCCCGGCTCCACGAGCAAACAAAATCCTATGGAAGAAGATGGGGAATCGGAATTATTGAATGCTTCTGACATTGTATAAGAATTGTACTAATAAACCGCGAATAAAGCTGTCTAATAATTGTAACGGCACCGTTGCTTCAATGTCTACAATGAAGTCGAACTTCATTAATTAAAAAGAGTGAGTCATATAAAGAATTGAACTGACTTATTCGCAACACAAGGTACTTCATTTTGATTTCCCATCCTTTTTAAGTTCTATATTTTTATAAAATTGATTTTAAGATTATGTTACATAGTAATTGAGATACAATCAGCAAGTCTCGTATCGAATTTACAAATGTCATTGCAGCGATAATGATTGTAGATGACACCACTAGACGTCTACACAACATCATCGAATAGTAGTACATAACCTAAACTGTCAAATTGCACGCACGTACATCGAACAGTGTCATTTTGTTATACACTAAACTTAATTTAACTGTAATTTCCTCGATGTAGTGCATTGACGAAACGACTAGGTATGTTTGCGGAAATATGATTAAATATCAAAAGTAGAAAATTCCGATTAATATGTTACAACTAGGCAAAATAAAAATTCATCATTTCATCTTAAAGATTACCAACGTTTTTATAGATAAAACATTATTGTCTTTGCAGGCAATACTGAATTATGTTTGAGTTACCAACAGAATTAACGACTAAGCCACTGGCCCTTATTGGTTTAACTGGCTTAGATATCGTAAATCCAGTGCATCGGTCTATCTGGGATGCATTTAGTAATAACAGAAGATTAGAAAATTCTGTGATTCAATTTAAACTACTAAGTCCCACACATCAGTTTCCCAGAGTCAAACCCAAGGTAAACATTATTGAACATAATTAATATAAATTGTAAATACAAGCAAATTAATCGTGTATTCCAGCGTAATTTATACGAATGGTACAAACCGAAAGGAATATTGAAGCGTAATTGGATGAATAAGTACCTCAATGAAATTCCAGCAGTAGTAGTTGTATTCTATGATCTAGATTGGAACGATCCACAATGGAACGATAAGAAAATGGAATGTGCTTCCAAAGTGCAAACACTTAGGTAACAATTAGATTAAATATAACATTGTACTTTTCATGCAGTATCGATATGCAATTATCTGTGATTATCAGGAATGCTTTGGAAGGTAGAAACACAAAAATAGCTGTAGTACTCATACAGCACTGTACCCAGCCTCCACCAGGCTCCGAAGATGCTTTGGCTACTGAGAGAGCTACGGCTGTTTGTGGGGCATGCGAGCTACCACCAAAATTATTGTACATTCTACCACATGGAAATCATTTATTAGGCTACACATCTAGGTAATTAGAAAATTATTTCTTCTCAAAAATATTTGGGGGAAAACTTTCAAGGATCCAATGCCTTTTTAACCCGTCCAACCAATAAATATGTCTGCTTACAGATTGGAGAACGCATTGTTTGATCTGGCCCAAAATTTTTATCATCTCGAATATAAAACAGTCAAAGGACACAGAGATCAACTTGATAAAACTGTGCACCAACACCTATTTGTACGTCACCATTTCAAGATGGCATTCCTAAATGAACTGAAGCAAGATCAAAATTTAGCGAAGAAGTAAGTTAAGAAATATCAGTGTACAGATACCTTGTAATGAAAGATTAAAATTTCTGTACAGGCACTATGAGCAAGCATATAATAATTTGTCTGAAATAAAAATGAAAGACATAAATGCAATGGAAGTTAAAACTGTTGCTTGGTTTGTCAACTACAAATTATGTAAAATATTATTTAATTTAAATATTGCTAAAGAAGCCATAGCACAGTTTAGGCACCATACAAACAGGTCAGCGATCGAAGTTATAATAAGAATACAATTTGTAATAAGCATTCTAACAAAGATAAATGTTGTAACACAGATTCAAGCTGATGACTGGTCCCAAGGAACTCATCTTTGAACATCATGCATGGATGTGCAGTCAGTTCTCTACATTTGCTGAGTTATTTGATGAAGCTATTCGACAGGGACTTCCGGCTCTTCAAATTCAACACCCTGGGTATTATTTTCAATTAGCAGCTCAGCATGCAAGCTTGAGACAAACTGCTTGTAAAGAACTATGTCAAGTATGTGAACCATTATAACTCCCACGTGTTTATAGAAAAATTTTAAACGCACTAGCTTACATGTATGTGTTGTTTTAGAATATTCATAGTTATCCAGATCCAGATCCACTGGTTGGAGAAGATAAACTGGAATTTTATGGACAACGGCCATGGCGTCCGGAAAAATTGAGTGCAGAACCTGCAGACTCCGCGAAAGAAACAATTGCCATACAGGCTTTACAGTACAAAGAAAAATTAGTAGATCATTCGGTAAGACATTCTTACGTTGTATATATTGTTTCAAATGCGATTAGACGTACGCGTAATTGGTATTTCATTTTCAGAAAATAATTATTGCCTTGTTGGGAAATGCAATTTCCCAATTCAAAGTGTACAGATGCCCAAGAATGAGAAGGGTGCTAGGTACAGTGTGTTTATTTAAAGATTTTACTATTGCAACCATGTTACTTTTGTAATACAACAGTATGATCCTGTTTCAGTGGTACAAATGGCTGAAGAGTATTATAATTCCAAGGATTACGGAAAAGTACTCACGTAAGTTGGAATTAGCCTATTACTATAACGAAAAAAAAAACGATAAGCACAAAATCATTTGGGAACCACCTACAAGACTTTATACCACTCATAAGTCAAAATTGATTGATCCTAACATTATTCCCTCTAGACTATTTTCATAACTTAACATCAAAATCATAACATTTGATTGGCCAGATTGTTGATGCACATGTTGTGGGAATATCACGGGGAACGGTGGCCTGTCTTAATTACAAATATCTTAAAAAATGCGTTGAGGGCGGCGTATCTATCCACGAGTATTCAAGACTACATCACATTAGCATTTGAAGTATTGGGACCCTCCACCACGTTCTCGGAAGATTACAAAGCTGCAGTGTACAACAACATCATAAATATACTTAATGTAAGACCAGCCTAGAAATTGAAATTATCGCGCGTAATAATTTGTAAGTAATTTAAATTTTTTTTGGAAACCACAGAAGAAACCTCCGAATCCGGAGCCGAACTTACCTGACGATGTGAAATTTCCAGCACTGGAAAAGTGGGAAACGGAGCTTAATAAAGTAGAACCAATTGTTTTCACAATTGATGATAATAACATGAGTTCGTTTGTAGAAGTTAAGGCGCGATTTTTGCAACCAAAATATGCTGTTAATTCTTTAGTTAACGTAGAAGTCATTGTCAGGTAATCTGTCGTCAAATCACGTTTACATAAACATACAAAATCGAGGCTTTTAGTTTAATAAGATGTTACTTTTCCAGGAATTTGTATAGTGGTAGCATAGAATTTTCTAAAGTATTAATAACAATTGGTAGCCCCGGGTACTCGTCAGAACTTACAATTACCAATGCTGAAAACTGTAATCTTATTTTTAATGCGAAAGAAATGAAGAAACTTCTGTATCAATTTGAAGCACCGCAAACTACCGATGGAAGCAAAATACGCATCACCACTATTTCATTGTACATGGGCAACCATAACGTTTGTTGTATCGTTTTGAGGTTCTCTGCTGTTGGAAGGGAAACGAATTTGCTGAGTCGATTATATCCCGAGATACAGCAGTTGCGGTACGTGTTTGAAATAAAACATTTCTACAAGCGCATCTTTTTAAAAGGCTGATACATTTCGTATTTAAAATAGCAGAGGAGAATTTGAGCTGATACAACCACTAGTCACTGCAGAAATCAAACAAGAAGAATCTAGTCTGAATATAAGCGCAGAATCCAGCAGTCCAGCACTCTTAGGAGAATGGTTTCCAATTCAATTATCTGTTATCGCCAATGAAAATTTATCATCTGCATTGTTACATGTGTCACTGGTATCGGATGGAGCAATTGAACAATCGAGTATGTTCGTGTGTAGTACGGTATAGATTATTTTGTAGTTCTGAACTGACCTAATTAATTTCAATCGGTTCACAGCGGAATTAAGCTTGACAATGCTCAACAAACAATCGGTAATATCAATACCAATCGAAGATCTAGAAAAGAATTGCAGTTCTAATCATACGGTATACTTAAGAGCACATAAAGTTGGCGATAGAAATATCCACATAAAGGTAGATATTAATTTAATGATTTTTAAAGTAAACGTATATACTATATACATAGTTTTATTATTATAGCTTGAATATTCGAAGTCTGAGGAAATAAAGGGAACTAAAGAATTGACGCATTCGTTGTCTGTCTCGAAACCGTTTGAAGTATCGACACTGTTTTATACAACATTGTTTGAACCAATGACAAAAGGTTTCATTAACGAACCTTTTATAATAATGCCACACATCTCCTGTGTCTCTCCGTGGCCTATAAACATTATCAGTACTTCTATAGAGCTAGTAAATAGTATTTGTATATTATAGTCTTGTTTGAAACCTTGACTTTACGTTATTGTAATATTACATTATTATGCAGGGTGATTCCATAGCGAGGGAGAATGCAGATCAATCGGTATCAGTTCTAGCCGGTATTACACTGACTGAGGGTGAAACGGGAACGGATTCGTACTGTTTGATACCAAAAGCTGGTAGCGAACAACCTACCAGTACCGGAGTATATACAATTAAGTGGAAACGGTAAACAATTATTACGCGAAACTGTATTATTGTAGAACTCTTTAGTAATATTACATTATGTTTTTAGTGGTAACGACGAGAATGCATTAGAAACTAGTAGCAGTGTAACTTTAGCACCTTTGTGGGTCGAAGATGCAGTGATCGGTTTGGAAGCAAAACTACCAGCTCATGGATGGGTTCGAACTCCGCTGCTTATATCGTACTTTATAAAAAATCATTCGGATTACATGATCAAATTACGGTTAATCATGGAAGCTAGTGACGCGTTTATGTTTGCTGGACAAAAACAAGTACGTAATTCTATAACAATAGAAAAATGTATATCGTAGTAATTAATTATACGATCGGCGTTAGGTGGACATTTATATACTTCCCAAAAATGAAAGAAAAGTTGAGTGGATTCTTCGTCCTCTTGTGGCTGGTTTTGTGCAACTTCCAACATTGTCTTTAGCCGTTCCGTCAGGTAATACTTTTGCAAAATTACATATTATATGTTTATTCCTCGATTTTCAAATTTTATGTTCCTTTTCATATCATCTATAGACGAAGAGTATAAAGTAAGTAAAGCGCGCATTTCGGAAGTGATCGAACGATCGATACCGAGTCACATATACATTTTGGTAAGTGTCATAATTTTCTTCTAATCTTTAAATGAAAATGTTATTTTCATTTAATACATTCTATTATAGCCAACAATCCAAACCATAGAAGAATGAATGAACCTATAAGGAGGGATTGCAAGATAAAGAAATTTTACGATCATCCAGTAAAATGTATTATTGACACATAGATACATTTTGCACATACTCGGAAATATACGGACATTTCATATTTAAGATTATGAATATCAGTCTGCTGAATATAATTTATTTAAGTTACATGAGAGTCCAATAAAAAATTCCTCCATCCTTTAAAGTACACGTACGCGTTCCATATGCGAATGCTTAGACATTCGATGCGGACGTCAATATTGATTGTTGCCACGTGTACAATATTACTATAGAAACCAGGTACCACGTATACAGAGAATTAATCGAGACTCGCACCATCGTTTCAGACATAAAAGATCTCTTTTTCGCTGTAATTTTTTTGATTGTTTATCGCCTGGTAAATAAATAAGGTAATAAAAAATAAAGGAAGGACAGTCGAACGCAGCCGACGAATTAATTCGTCCACCCTGGTCAACACCGATTTCACAGTATCGATTAATCCGTTGCCCGAGAAACTTGTAAAACGCGAAACAATAAGCAACAGAGAGACCGCTCGCAGTTATGTACACGTGTATATAACTTATAATGCGTTTTAAAGTGTGTTATCCACATCATTCACGTCCATTTAGAACTGAAAATTATACCTAAGTAAACTAGAACGACAATATACGATTATGAAAAGTCATAAATAATGATAATGACGATGCAAGCTGATGATGGTCACGCAGGCAAGGTTTCTTATGAGAAACACACGGAAAAGATTCTGACGCCTATTTTTCGTATAAACTCGGAAGAATCTTGGGCACGCAATCGAAAATTCTTAAAGGTACAGTATCGCTAAGCAAAGTCCTTTGAACGAAATTTCTAAACGTTGTAATGTCTTCCGCTGAACTAATTATGGATGACGTGGACGGCAAGAGCATTTTTTATTTGTATTACATCAAATGAGATCGTAATAAGGGTATCGGTAAAGGAGAAATACGATAATTTTAAAAATCAATATTTTGTGAACAGGATCTGGAACTCGCAAAAGCACGATTGAGGACTTACGCAGCTTATACTCCAACGGATCGGGAATTGGAGCAACGCGCGGCAGAATATAGAAGACACCTCCAAAAGCAAACTCGAAGGTCGGATTTTTCATAACAGCGTGTCAATTGCATCTCACTGAGTGAAGTATGTTCTTCCACGATCTGATAACTCGAGCCGAACGAACAAACTTTCAAGTGAAAAGTTTATTGATCGTTGGGATCGATGGATCAGACCGATAACTGAAACGACGACATTAGCGTGCCGGTGAAAGAATAGAAAAATCTGTAAATTAAACATTACACAAAGACAATTGCGAAACGGATGATTCCGTAATACCGAAAGCTTTTTTGATTGTTACGTAATTTCGTATTAGAAAGAAAATTGCATACTTACGATACAGCGAAACGATGTAGCGGCGGAGGAAATTTTTTACTACACAAGAGGCCGAATCGTTCCACCAGGAATGCGAAAGGAGAACACGTTGACAACTGCAAACGTTATTCACCTGGCGGAATGGAATATTCAAGTTCGTTTTCTACGTGCGACAGCATTATCGTCGCTCGTAATTACTGACACGCAGAACGTGTATGTACGATAGGATAAGTTCGTTTCAGGAGTTGCCTGATAACAACCTAAACCAATAATTCGACAAAAAGCCCCGTGTAATATCACCGCGTTAAATTCCATCCACGAGTACAAACGAAAAAATTAGAATGTCTTTTCTTTACCGGTTCATTGGCACGTGTTACCATTATTATTCGCATATAATATTGCGATAATATTACATTGAAACTTTCGAAGATATGTACTATCGCACGAAACGGTTACCGATATTTACTTTGCCGAGTCGCCTTGAATTCTGATTATCTACGAAATATTTTAGCCGGCTGGTTGCTACTCGATCTTCGTTTACTACTGGTTCCTCGATAAGGCAAAAACACACGTTCTATATATAAATATGTTTCACCTTAATTGCTCTACACCGATCAAAAATTTAGTAAGAACTGACACGTAATAGCTGAAACGAATAAAGTCTTGGTACATAGTTTTATTTTATTTCGACGTGGCATCATTACTGACAACTGAGTAAACGAGACATTAGAACCTTTTTTCAATTCGAGCATTGTACGTCGCTTAGAAACATCTGTATCAACAGCTTCTTTATCTCTGCCATACATCGTTTCTTTTGTAACTCGGTCTCGACGGCAGCGCAGTGTTTCATAACTGAACACTGTGAACACATTAGAATCGGCAACAGAATTTTCTGCGGATAAAATTAAGCCACCAACTATAATTCTCATAATTCTTTTATTTATTTCAATAAATTACAAACAGTAGATTTATCTATAAATACGCGTGGAACCCGCCATGGAATAGTTTTCTTCTTTAAGCATAGCTGAAGAAAATTGTAACATACAAAAAGAACATAATGATAGTGAATATTGCTTCAAAGTTTTTTTTATCGTCCTGTTGTCTGTGGAGACATAAACCAGTAAAGTTTCCTGCAGCACATTATTGGTATATTAATACGTTATCGTTCTAGGCGGATAAGTGCAGTGTCCATTAAAAAAAAAAATAATAAACGTAGTGCATCATTTCAATTCAATGAAAACAATATCATCGTATGGAACAACATTTTTTACTATGGAGTTTATTTTTAACTCGTGACGCACAGTCAAACGTGTATGGAAGCAGCGCGAATTGAATTTTATCTAGAACCAGTAATGCTATTTTGCTTCTTCAACGGAAGACCTAATATTTGCGGAAACGAAAAAGTGAATATTTTAAAAAAATATTATCTATTGTCCCGTTGTTACTTCTAAAGTATCATACTTTCAATAAATAATGTTTGTGCGTGTACATTCCCGTTTACGTGTACAGTCCCAATTTTTCTAACTTCAATCAAAAATTTGGAGATAACGTAAGAAAGACCAAAGAATTGGCATCTAATTCCTACTCTAACGCAATATGAATTAGCATTGTATAGTTAATATAGCTTCAACATAAATAATTTTTTAACTAAACAACTGTAATCCGGTTGTTACAGTTTAATTCTAAACTATTTCATCATTAAGTACTTAGAAAGTTGCTGATGATTGGTGCAACATTTTCGGGATTGTTTAAGTGAACGTGATGAGTCCCTTCGACCTCGTGGTATTCGAATTGTTTGGAGTTTAGTTTTATTCGATCTAAGGTGATTTTGTAAATGTTTGGATCATCGTATACCAAACCGTCCAAGGCGCGAATGTTGAGATAAGGACACTTTATTCGAGATGCATAGTGAAGCACTAATTCCAACTCTGTTGGAATGCCTATTAGAGCGACCTAAAAGATTCAATACAAATATTATTGTACATAACGCTCGGCAAATTGTCTGAAGTAACTTTGAAATAATTACACATTTGTTACCTTCAATCGTGGGTCCCGTGTAAAGCAGTACCGCCCGGGTTCACAGGAGGCACGTACACCACGTTTCATTAGTACTTTTGCACTGTCTTTGCTTATAGAACCACGATAACCATTCTCTACTACATCAAGCAAATCATTGTAACGATAGCTTGGAACAGTCTCATTCTCGTGGCTTTCACAAGCTAAAAACTTATCGATAGCAATACCAAACTGACTCATATGTTTTGCAGCATTTCTTATAGTAGGACCTGCTATGTCTATACTAATGAGCAAGTCCACCTCTTCAGGAAAGGTTCCAGCATATAAGAATCCTATAGAACCTCCCAAGGAATGTCCAAGTAATTTTACCTAGAATGAATAATAAATAATTAATAGATATGCATTTAAATACATGTATCTCTATGAAAAAATATGTTGGCTAAACGTTAGAGCCAGTTCTTTCGCTTTGCATAATGAAATGATACAACAAAATCGGTGTTGCATCAATCGAAGGAAGACTAGCAATTTATGAAGCAGTAACATTAGGTCACTCACTAACCTTGTCCCATTTGAAGTGTTTTACAATTCTACGGACTAGCAGTAATCCATCCCAGTAAACATAATAGTACTGACTTTTTGGGTAGTGGGAGGACAAACCATGCCCAGGCATATCCAGACAAAGTACAGATACATTGTCCGGTAAAAGAGGAATTAAATTATCAAAACTTCCACAGTTGTCCTGCCAGCCGTGCAATGCCAGTATTGGTTGTTCATCCATTGATCCCCATAATCGACCTGAATTTATCATTGAAAATTTTGATAATGTTGATAATTTTATTTGTAAAAGAAAGAATTAAACTTAAAAATCAACTGACCGCTTATGTGACCCCATGGCATGGAAATTTTAATTTCCTCCGCATCTGAGAATCGATGTCACAATTAGTTAAAACTTTATCGTATAAAAAGGCAAAGATAAAAATGTTGACTTACTACGTGCTCTTTGTCCGTTCATACTTTCGGTGGATGTTCTGTTTTTCGATCGAGTATAAAGTCAATCGAGCATAAAGTGTCCTTTTTATATATATATATTCAATAATACTTGTACAATACTTGTTCACCTTGCTTTTGTAAATGTTTATACGTAACTATCTTTTTTACAGTTATAGCTACAATAAATTAGTGTGACAATTGAGTGTTGAAAGTTCAATATGAAAGTACAAATCATGATTACATTGCAAACTTCCTTTATTACATCACTATTTATTCGGAAACTATCGAACTTTCTAATAGGTACCGTATGACGCGTATATTTGTTGAACAGTAAATTCATATAGTGTACATCAACTATAGGTGATGTTCACGACATTTCACATAAAGTCATACTGTAAAATTTTCGGGATACTTATATTATTAAAAATTATGGCAACGAACCTTACTCAGCAGTACTCAGCAGTACTTCCGTAACTGTATATATTTCCGTAAGATTGAAGTCAATTGTCAAATGATCAGATATGTAATATTTCTTTGACGGTAAAGCTTTAAAGAGATCCGACTGGATTTTTTGATGACACACTTCAAAACATAGAAACCGTACGTAAATAGAGTATGTAGTTTTTTGGTTAACGGTAAATAATTGTGGTCTCAATTTATGGTTATCTCTAGTCTCGTCGTCACGAGTACATCGCGTGTTACCGTTGGATTATATGTAACATCGCATAAAAATATTAGCAGCGAAATATAACCCGAAAAAATGAAGTAAACTCAATAGATAGCAGAAATAAAATTAACAATCAAAAAATAATTATACGTACATTCAATAATGTTATAGGTTCATCATTGTTTGAAATCTCAAAATTTAAATTTATAACTGTTCAAGGTTGGAACCAAAATATTTTAACTCATTGCGACGATAATATTCAGTTATTCATATCGTAAAATGGAAAACGATGATTATATAGTAAAGACAATTGTTCATGTAGGAGCAAAAGCAATTAACTTTGTACCTGGGACTAAAGTATGCATTCCAGACACTATATAATTATGATTTTCTATATATTAATCATATTGGTTACATTAATAATGTTTAAATTTGGTAGGTTGTTTTCCACTTCAAAACGACAAAATGTAACTCTGAGAAAACAGTAATTGATGACAGTAAAACTATGCAAAGGCCGATGGAGCTTATTTTAGGGAAAAAGTTCAAACTGGAAGTGTGGGAAGTGATTATACAAAAGATGGCATTAAAAGAAGTTGCATGCTTCAGAGTACATAAAAGCGTATGTCTGCAATTGTACAACACTATTACGTAGTTGTAAAGTGTTGTAATGGTATTTATTGATTTAGCTAGTCACAGCATATCCTTTCGTGTCTAAGACATTGAGGGAAGTTGGAATGGCGCCGTCAGAAAAACGTCCATATCATTGTTGCGGTGTGACTTTGCAGAACGAAGGAATAGGATACGACGATTTAAATGAACTTATTAAAGATCCTCAGGATTTAGAATTTATAATTGGTAAATAGTCTGAAATATTGGCAAGCTAAGAAAACAAAAATATCAGAAATTAATTATATTCTATTGTAGACCTTATAGATGTAATACTACCAGAAGATTATGAAAAGGAATCATGGCAAATGACAGAGGATGAGAAACTGAAAAGTATCCCAGACATAAAAGAGAAGGGGAATGCGTTATTCAAAGAGAAAAACTATGAGGAAGCTTGCAAAGTATATGCGAAAGGAATTGGAATGTTGGAACAACTTTTGCTTGCGTTAGTATTTCATATGTACTTGTATGTTTGAGACACTCATATTATAAATAGTTATACATAATTTATAGCGAGAAGCCTAACGGGGAAGAATGGTTGGCATTAAACAGATTAAAGATTCCATTACTTTTGAATTATGCACAATGCAAATTGATGCTGAAAGAGTATTATGCAGTTATAGAACATTGCACTACAATCCTTAAACATGATCCAGGTTTGTTATGTCTCTTTTTCTATGTGTACCAAAGGATACTATACAAATGTATATTTATACATTTTCGAATTATTAGATAATGTGAAAGCCCTATATAGAAGAGGGAAAGCATATATAGGAGCTTGGGACAAAACAGAGGCTACCAAAGACTTACGAAGAGCCGTAGAGTTAGATCCTATATTGAGAAATATAGTTGAAAAAGAACTACAAGCATTTTCAGCAGTTCTTAAGGAAAAAGATTTAAATGATAAGAAGAAGTTATCAAAACTATTTAAATAGAAGATAGATGTATGTATGTGTACATAAATGAAATGGATCATGTCCAAATACGAGCAACAAATATTGAGTCATCAAATTTTCGAAATATTTCAGTTTGCCAGTATTAAAATATTGAAATATGTTAACGCGCAAAGATTTCTTGCATTTTAATATTTATTATTAACTGTTATAAATTATTATCCAGATTTTTCATGTAGATATACAATGTAAACGTAATATGTGATATATTTATTTATTAACAATAAATAAGAGAGGAACGTGTATATTCTTGTACATTAATTTCAAAATTTCAAAAATTTCAATATATGTACATACATATGTATAAATAATTCGATTATATGCGTAAAACCCTTGAAAGTATACTGCCCTATAACTTTGCTAACGTTTTAGTACAGCAGGTTGCAAGCCTCTAGGCTAGTTAGTTTTTAAAAACAAAGGACGACAGAAAAAAGACCGCCAAAGAGTGCGGATGTGAAACCTGGTGAAACCAAAGCAGAGAGGATAGGAGAGTGCTCATGCCCAGGTTTTCGATGCCACCGGTATAGTGCTGCCCCTACAAAGAATCCTAGCTTGGATCAGATCCCTCACCCATGGTAGAGCGGATTTCCCCCTCGGATTTTAAGATTTTAGATTTCCACGGACTATTAAAGACTACCAGCCTTATGGGACTACGTGAAACTTGAATATTTCGGTGTACTCTTACGCCCTCTAGGCTATATTCTGACTGGAGTGAGAAACAGAAGGCCACCGGCGGCATTTCGTCGGTACAGAAGGCCTCTGAGGAGAGATTTTCGTCGCGACTCGTCGGTGAGAAGGCGAATCACACGAAACCATATCGATTATCATCAAATGTTACATTCTCCGCCATATTTCAGACGATGTTTTGGTGTTGGTTTTTAAGGTTTCATATATTAAAAGTAAAACTCAAGAACAAAAGATTCCTGGAAATATTGTACGTAAGAAAGTATTGAAGCATAATTTTCGGAAAATTTAGAATCTCTAATTCAAATTTCATATCAGATACCTGAACTTTTAATTTAAAAATATTTCATAAATGAGCATTATTTCCCTACACTTTTTTTTATTCATAAATATTCCAAGAATCGACCTGTGGAAACAGATATATCTGGAAATAATGGAATAACTTTTATTTGACATATTGTTCCGAACAATAAAGGTTCGATAAAGAATTACGTGGATGAAGTAATATGTTTAAAAAAATGCATGGAATTTGACAGTAAAGTTTCAGCTTCAGCTTTAAAAGCAAATCGATATATTCAGTTACAATTGATTGTAGGTTTAGAAACGTCGTTATGTTTTGTTGCGTTAGGTTTGTTATGAATATTTTAAGATACATAAATTTGCAGATCTTACACACTTTGATTATCTGACTTTTCCCCATTAGACGACACACTGTGCTTCGCGGAAAACATATACAACAAACGTCCCCTCGCCATCGACGAGATACTCGGTATCTCGAAGAGGGAAAGTGTAGGAACGTCTAGCAATTCGTATCGCTGACAAATACAATATAATTGTAGGAGCAGAGATAGACAAGTTTTTATTGAATTAAGAATTTCAAATAGCGAATAAGAGTTAAAGAAAATCGTTTGTCACGCGTAAAATAAAATTAATTCTGGTTATCTCTATTCAACGCGCGAAGAATAATGTTTTATTCTATGAAAATTTATCGTTTTGCGTTGAATAAACTTTTCATTTTCATCTGTATCTTCATTGAACGGTTTATTCGACTTCGAATAATTTTCTGAGCCGCGTTCGAATGTTGTAGGAAGGACCGAGCACCCGGGCAGTCAAAGAATGGAACGCGCGTTACAATGTAGTATCGCCCAATGACCAAAGCAGGGATCGAATAAAACTGTGGATTCTTCTAAATCGTAGTTCTGTTTGGACTTTTTAACTTTTGCATAATTTCATTTTTGGTTTAATTTAACTTTCCACATTAATATATTGACTCTGTTGTAAAAGTTTATCTCATAGTAGTTATTTTTTCCGACTAAACAAAGTCCTAACGATATGTTGCTAGCGTAAGAATATGATCAATGCTCTTTATCAATTTCCTCGGCCTCGGTCGCCGAGGAGTGTAACATTGAAACACGATACTCTCATCTGTACACGCGCTGCCTTTGTCTACGTTCAGCTCGGTCTTTGAAGATCAAAAAAGTAGTGTCCGTCTACCATAGTTGGGCATTAATGGATTCAAATTTTAACCAAGATCGATTGATTAATGTGTAGTATATTTATTTGTCCCCTTACGGGTTACACAGAGATCCCGTTCCCTTTACAATTTTCATTTCATTTCTCTTCTTATCAAAATCTATATTCTTAATAATAAATTCTACAATAAAATACCTTCTCTTTCTTTTCGCATTCACTCTCTCTCACTCATTCTTCCATTCATCCTTGTCTTCTCACTTTTTTCTCTTCTTCCTACTTTCCGTTCTGTATCTCTTTTCTTTCCCTGTCTAATTTTTTCATCCACTCTTCCCCCCTTCCGTCCTCAGCCAGTATTTCTTTCACCTTATCTTGTATCTCTGCTTCTGTTCCTTCATCTCTCGAGCATCTATCCAACACGTGCTCCCACGTCTCTTCTTCGTATCCGCATTTTCTACACCGTCTTTCCTCTTCTTCATCCCAATACCTTCCCCCTCTCATTTCGTTCCCCAGCCTGTATCGGGCTATTCTTTTCCATTTCTCTTCTTTTGTTCCTTTTTCCAAGTATTCAGGTTTACCCTTCACTCTTATTTCTTTAAACCACTTGTTATATCTCGAATCCATCGCCCTCCTCCAGTTTTCCTCTTTCTCTTTCTCCTTCTCTCTGATTTCTATTCTTCCCCACTCTTCCTCTCTACTCTCCTTATTATCCTCCTCTAACTTTCTTCTATTCCCTCTTTCTTCTATATATTTCTTCCTTCCTTTCTCCCATTTTGAAATCTTTTTTCCTCCTCTAGCTCTCTCCTCTATCTCTTTTAGGCATTGTCTGGCCCATTCACTTCCTTTTCCAGCTCTTAACCTTTCTTCGAACTTCCATGCTCTCCTCGCGCCCCTCGCTCTCATTTTCTCTCTCTTCGTTTCCTCCCGTATCATATACCCTGGCGTCGTCCACTCTAGCCCTAACACCCATCTGAAATATCTTTCCTGCATCTTTTCCACTTCCTTTCTTTCCTCCCACCCCCAAATCTCCACACCGTATGCCATCACTGGCCATATCAGCGCGTCAAAAAACCACTCCCTTCTCTTGTAATTGTCCTTAAAATACCTTTTCCCTATCCCCCATACACTTTTCATCACACCTCCTCCCTTCCTTGTTCTGTCTTCTACTTGTCTTTCTTGACCTCCATTCTTCTTAAAAATATATCCGAGGTATCTAATCTCTTCTACCTCTTCAACCGTTCCATCTCCCCATCTCCACGTCCTTTTCTCTTGTCTCCTTCTTTCGAATCTAATTATCTTCGTTTTTTCCCTGTTCACTTCTAGACCTTTCTCTTTTATATATTTCCTAAATTCTTCTATCATTAGTTTCAACCCACTCTCCTCCTTCGCCAGCAGCACAAGGTCGTCCGCATATTGCAGAGTATACACCATTTTTCCTCTTATCTCCACGCCACCTTTCCCTCTGTTCCTCATCCTTTCCTCTAAATCTGCCATTAGTAATAAGAACAATTTTGCACTTAGTGGACAGATTGATTAATGTGAACAATTAAAAAAGTATTCGTTGATGAAGTTAATCGTCGATCGTTGATTAAAAAAAGAAATCATCGAAAAATCGGAGACTGATTTAATCAATTGTTGAAGTTAATCGCCACACGGTGTATCCATAAATTGTAATAAAAAGGGAGAGAGAGACAGAGAGCGGAGATTGAGATTCGACAGAAATTTATCTCAACAAAAACTCGGTTTACATTTTTTTCAGTATGCATACAGTTTTGAGTTCGTATTTCATTTCGAAATTTCAGCTGTTAATCGTTAATCAATTATCCGACTGACAATTGAAAAGAATGTAACCGTTAACTGCAATTAACGTCTAAAGTAGGAATTTAATTGTTAATTGCGATTAACGATTGAAGTAGGAATTTATTCGTCAATCGTCAAACATAGAGAAGGACAGAATGAAATACGGATCGCGTGGCCGAAGCGTGTCGCCGTCGCCGGCACAGTTTAAAGGCCCGCGAGATCTCACAATGTAATGGCAATGATAGAATTGTTTATTTTTAATTATGTTTTTATGGAACTTTCACTACCTTATTTCTGGCATTTTTCGGATTAAAATGACTCCAAACACGATAAGTTCAATTGTATTTAGTGGTTTAGTCGACGATGAAAGTTTCGATCGCAAGTAAGGACAGCGTATGGGAAAGAAAGAGACGCGAACAGTCGCCGTCGCCGGCACAGTTCAAAGGCACGCCGTGTTCGCTGTCCTTCCTTGCGATCCGGGACAGTCCGCGTACAGACCGGATACCCTTTTTAAAATCAGACCAAACAACTTGCCTTTGTTTAACAATTAGAAGCATCGATTTACTAAATGACGTGTAAAACAGATTTTATAAAAATTGCAAATGGTAGGAATTACATGAAAAAATAAGACTTTTAAAAAATTTTTTATTTCAATCCGCAATGAAAATTGAAAATATGTGTCTTTACATCTACGTTAATGATACGCGTACTGAAAATTTCATCAAAATCGGTTGACGCGCAAGGAAACAACACGCATTGAAAGTAGGGATTGGAAACTGTTATGAAAACCGAGATGATGTTATGTATAACTGTATATCGGTCACGGTTCCGGTTTCGGTTCTGTCAGTTTTAATTCCGTATTGTGTTCGGCCTAATATATTTATTGTTTAAGTAGTTATTTATTATTATGTATGATGTAAACAATTTTTAAATAAATGAATTTTTATAATTTGTTTCTATATTCGCTATTTCAATTATTTCAATAATTTATTCTTAAAATAATTGTTTAAATAAATAAATGTTTATAATTCGTTGGTATATTCATTATTTAAACAATTATTTTAACGATACGTTAGTATTGAAATAATAATATAAATAATGAATATAGAAACTGTTGGTTTTCTGGGAAGCGGGATATTAAAATAAAGAAAACGTTTGTGAAATTCACTCTTGCGATCGTTCTCTAACCCTCTTGTGATACGACTGACTACCGGACTGCAACCAGGACAAAAGTGCAACGCTAGTCGGGCTGACTGCCCTTAGCTATATCTGTATCTATAACGCATGGCCTTTGGATCTAAGAGGCTCGGCCTTGAAAACAAACATTTGACCTTTGGTATCTCCATACTTGAATACTACAGAACAGATGTGACGCGGTATTAATTTTTGCCCTTATATCGCTAGAAACAAATGATTAAAAAGTATTTATTTCAAATTTTTTTAAATGATAAATAACATTAAATAACTATTACAATAAATAACGATTATTACAGAATATTTTTCGTTTACGAATGATTATTTTATAAATATCGCAATAATTTCCAAATTAATTTTAAATTCCAATACTTTTTTAGAATATTACGTGGTAACTACTTTCATTTTTTCTACATCTATAATGAAATTATGCAATAAAAAGTAATCTTTTTTCTAAGAACTACAGAATGGGTAATGTTAGTAAATCTATTTACCTACGTTACTGACGCAGTTTTGCGTGGTTCACGAACAAATGATCTATTTAGGTAGAGAGCGCGGAACCACTAACTGTATCTCGTCGATGGTGGAACTTTTAGCGATGTGGTCTTTCAGATCACTGTAAATTCCACCGTTATCCCCGCGCCCATTTCGCCCACTTACCGTCCCGCGGGTTAGCACGAGGGCTGGCAGTCTTTAACAGTACCTCGTCGGTGATATAGATATGTGGACGAAAACTGTCTTCCCAGGAAACCATATTTTCAATTAATTTTACCGGTTTCTTTGTCACTCTACCTTATCGGCATTCGGTCACCCTAAGTCTGTGTCACCGACGTATCTCATCGGTGACTTCACGACTCTACTCGTAGATGGTACTATGAACGAATATTATTCTATGAAGATCATTTTCCGAGAATTTCCCGGGAGACTTGTTTGGACACCCTCTTGTCCGTGCATCCCCACCCTGTCCTTTCTTCCGAATTCAACACGAGAGGTATCTAGAATTCACTGCACACACAAAGGGCAGCTTTGAGGAACGAAGCTCTCTCTCTGTACTACAGGATGGGGAAAACCACAATGCCGTTCAGGCCTTGATGCGCCATTTTGTAAATCGAAGGTCCAAAAGGACGCGATGAAAATTCTCGACTTCTAGAGAAACAACAAAACATGCTGTACCAAATATAATATATAGAATTCCATTGAATATATTTTTGTAATAAATAGTAGACTGCGGATCTTTATGCATTTATAGGAAAATTGAATACATGAAATTTAAAAAATGATGATGTCAACATATGATTTCTCCTCCATTAAAATCATTACGGGAAGAAATAACATTCGATTTAGGTTTTATTTTGTGCAATCGATGCAGACAATTTGTATTTTGCAAAAAGATCCGCAATGTAATAATTAAAATAGCGTATTATCGATACATTTCCATAATAAAGTTAACACAAGACTTCTGAAAAGAGACCGGGAAAATTATGAAATTGTTTAATTGTTTCTGGAATTTTTGATTGAAAATTATTGAATATTATTGAACAACGCATATGTGTATAAACTATTTCTTAAATATTTCGCGAAAGTGTTTTATACCTGGAAGACATTAATTACTTACAAAACTTAATACATTTAAGTGTTGAATATTTTTTTATGCGCACAAACGAAGACAAAAATTTAACATACTCAACACGTACTATAAATAATAGTACTCTTCTCTTAGCATTTTCAAAAGAATACGAACTATAGCCGAGGAATGAAACGTATAAAACATTTTCAAAAATTAAATATAAAAGAATAATTAATTTTCAATGTATTTAATCGTATTTTTGATGATGCAAGACAAGCTGGAATCTCTTTATGCACACAATGAATATTTTTTCAGAAACTTGCTTATATAATCTTCGTTCCGATGTACTATTATTGTCGACACTTATAGTGTTTCGTTATCGTCAATATTATAATCTTGCTTTATCTAGAATTACATTGTATCTAAGCGAATTGAATAGATTTTTCCATCGCTTTTAGATTGATTTAATGCTATTACATAATAAATAATCATACAATATAAAATATGTAATTCACGCTAACGATAAATGAAAGTTAAAATAAGGAATCTTAACGAGAAAGCGCACGCTGGCAATTTGCGAAATGTATGAACCTAGAAAAAATAATTAATTGGTGAACATAATTTGCGACAATGTCACTTTCTATTTCAAGGAACGTCCATTAAATATAAATCAATCGAAAATATTTACATTTCAGTTATCAATTGATAGAAAATAACTAAATTGCAAATTTGATCTGCACATTTCGTCGTCCCACCTGGTGGCGCCGTCTACAGTACGCAACTTTACACACAAATGCGATTTCTGTACCTCCATTTTCTTTCCTAACGCGAAAAATTTTCTTCTCATACTGTCGCAACGAAACTACATGCGACAGCTTGCAAATTTTATTCCATTACAGCACAAAAGTTTTATCCTAAACTACACGTATTTGGAATAGAAACTAAAATCAACAATGTTTATTGTAATATTTATTGTAATAAATCTTACTACCTTCAACTGAATAGTAATTAAGAAAGTGTAGATATCACATTCTGATTAAAACCTAATTAAATACTACAAAACATTAAATTTATACAAGAATGCGTTCTTCTTTACTCCTTTCGGTCAAAAATTATCTTTTTTCAATACGAGGACAACGTTTACAAATAATAAAATTTACCGAATTTAGATATTTTTTTCGCCTCCAATAGGAAAATCGAAATATTCGAATAGGTATTTCATAAATAACAGAACAAAAATCACTCGAATGTAGATTATTCTGTACTTTGTTGTACTGATTACGTATTTCATCAATCTTAAACTTTTTCTCTAATACTTTATTATATTTGACAGATGAAATAATCTTTCCATGTACATCATATAAATTTATTAGAAATACAGTACACAGAATTTCAATCATCGATTCAAAGAAATAATAAAGTTTCACTGGCAATGAAGGTTAACTACGGGTTCGTAACCTTCAATTACTAAGCTGTATTAAGCAACATGCCACAATTCCTCTACCAAAACTTCTGGTTTCGTCTGGATGTAAGTAGAGCATCATTATACTTAATGCTCAATTCATTATATGCATTGTACGCATCCAAATTTGGAGAAGCTTAACGCGAGTGGTAGGGAATACAAAAATTTTTGTATACACGCCAAATGACTGATAACTAGACAGCGGATTTTATGCATTTATGACACAAATGCGGGTAGGTGCCATTTATAACGGTAAAAACATTAGACAAATTTAAAAGTACTGTTATGTTATTTTTAACCTATTCAACATATTAAGAAAGAAAATTCATTTGTCGGGGTCTAAGAGACCCTACCTTACTGTTTGTGTTATTAGTCCTTACCTTGCGAGGGTTAAATATGTCGGTGTCGAATCAATCACTAAACATTTAGGTATTGCACGAGATATTATATCAATATTTCAAATTCATAAAATTTCAAAAATCATAGGGAATGGAAATATTCTAGGTCGGAAGAAATGTTTAATTTTCGAGTTAAAATAGCTCCGAGTGCAAATGGTTAATTGTCAAGGGAAAATTATTCCGAGTGCAGAGGATTACTTCTAGAGCAATGTTTTCACAGTTGTGCGGAAGGGGATAATGAGAATTTTCGTCTTATAGAGGTTTACGAGGTTTACCGAGGTTCTTCTGTACTTTAGAAAATCCTCCGTAAAGGATTAGCACTTTGAAGAAAGTAAGAGCAAGCTTCCGGCATAGATTGAAATCTTGACCACTTCCAACAGATAAAATTGTAGAAGACCTTGTTGAGCAAGTGTTTCGTGGAAATATTGGCTGGAATTTTTGCTGGTCCCCTGAACTATTCGTCCAGCTTATTAGGTGAAATCGTGGTATTGAAACGGTCGCCGAACCTTCTTCAAAAAGAAAGAAAACATCGATATAACCACTCCGCCGCCCAAGTGCCGGTCATAAATCGTCCATGCTTTTCAACTAGAACCACCGACACAAGCGTTGTGGAAAGTTATCGGTTCCTTTATTGCCCAGGCCTGGATTTTCGAAATCCATGGCTACGAGGAATCGAGAAATCCTTTTTGGTCATCCTAATGGAGTGAACTTGTTGATCTACCGTTGAATCGCTAAGTATGATATTAATAAAATGTCGTCGCAAAGTAATATTTGCAAGTGGTCATTGCAAAAGTTCCGATTTCATATCGAAACGCAAGCTATTACATTTTAAAATAACAATTTTATTCATCAATTCTGTAATCATCGCCATTCTCTACAATTGTCTCCAAATATTTTACAAGATGGCGGATGCCATAGCTTCGAGTCTCCGGAAACGAACTTTAGCAACCATTCTATAGAAATTGGTGAAGGATCGTTTATACCATATATCTATCAAACGACAAATAAAGTAACAATTCCATCATGTTTCGTTACCATTTCTCAAGAATACAGTTTTAAAAATATAAACACAGGTTTAACTTCTGTGTAGCTGTAAACACGTTAATACTTCCTTAAATTATTGATTAATACTAAAACTACACATCGGGTCCGGAAAAAGACCACACAAAATGATTTTGGAGTTTCCTTTCTGCAATGACTGAAACGATACAAACAAAAATTATTGCATAGAAGCCAGTTGCTTTCAATTCTCGATTGTTTCAATGTTAAACAGCCAAGTAATATCTTATTCCTAATTAACTGATCACACAAATAATTCAAACTAATTTTACTTGGAATATATCGTCGAATTTTAAGTGATTATTGCAGATGATACGCAACAGAAAAAAACAATCTACAATACATAAAATAATGAAGAATAAGAGTGATGCTTTTACCAAAGTTAGTTATTGAAATCATTTGAAAAAGTATCCCGTGTTTGCGTAGCGAGGGGTTGACGGATTTAGAGAGGATAATTTATTAATTTATTACGGAATTGCCCCTTGTTCGTAATCAGAGTACGTATTGTATCGAATAAAAATAAAAATGCAAGAAACGCGAAATGAATTGGCGATGCGTACACGTAAGGAAGCTAGCTGCAAAACGAGATAAAGAAGGTCACAAACTGCAATGGAAATAAAATCTATTGTTGGAGGCCGCTTTTGAGAGACATGGGCCACGATTTCCGGGAGCGAAAAGGAGGGGGCCAACGACCCTTCGCATTGGGTCGAGAAAATATAAGCGGGGTCGATATTGAGAACACGAGGAACGAGAAAAGGGGAGAACGACCCCCGAAAAGCCCTAATGCGCTCCATGAGTTTTCCAGGAGGCACGACGCCGCCATGGAAATCGAGAACGTCGATACGTTAGAACGTTAGGAAATTAATATTTTATAAGCCCTACCGCGAATTATCAGCTTCCTATTCCATACACAATTTCCCCTGACAATATAATATTATTAGCTTCTCCCCAAAATGTAATTATTTATTCGTTGCTCGAATAAAATATTATTCGGATAATTCTGAACACGGCTGTCAGACATTCAGTGAACCACGAAAGTATTTGGACGCACTTTAATAGAACAACACTTTGGGAAATGTCATTTTATCGTATAGTTAGTAAGCGATTGTTTCGTTATATCGGTTAGTTTAACCAAGCTTACGTAAAAATAGCGTACATTGGAATCTTGTGATGTCAGGTAAATGGGTCAATTAATAATAAAGTCTTTCTATCGCTAAATAAAAAGCGCTCTATTATATCCAAGTTTTAAAGAATAATTCCATTCTATATGATTTTGTTTATTTTATGGATATGAAATTGATATAATACCTTATACAATATTTAAATGTTAAGTAATTAGTACACTGCGGATCTTTATGCATTTATAGCAAAATTGAGTAGATGAAATTCAAACTTGCAGGAAAATCTTGAAAATTGAAGATGCCAATATATGATTTCTCATCTATTAAAATTATTAAGAGAGGAAATTACATTAAATTTGGTTTCTATTTCTTGCAAACGACGAAAACAATTTTTATCTTGCACGAAGATCCGCGGTCTAGTAATTAGATACCAACATAATTAATCGTGTAAACAATATTTTGATTGGTACAGCAATTTTTCAGTGGTGACTCCGAGCGGCCGAGTGTTAAGGGTGAAAAATATTTTCTACGATTCCTAACATTTACAGTGAACCACAAAAGTATTTGAACGCACTTTAAAACAGTATAACTTTTTTATGATCGGACCAAACGACCTGACTTTTTTTTAGCAATTAGAAGCATCGATTGACCAAATGACGTGCAGAAAATATTTTGAAAAAATTGCAATTGCTAAGAATTTCATGAGAAAGTAAAAGAGGCAACATTTATAACTTTTTTATTAGAACCCGTAATGAAAATTTAAAATATTCGTTTCGTAGATGCATGTTAGTTATACACATGCTGAAAATTTCATCGAAATCGACACGCATCGAAATATGTAAGAATCTGTGGATTTTAAGCAGAAACTGACTAAAACTCGCAAAAAACTATGACTTTCACCACTTGTAGCTCTCGAGAATGTTAATCGATTTTGACGAAATTTTTAGCATGTGTATAACTAACATAGATCTACGAAACATATATTTTAAATTTTCTTCAAGGCCCCAAATAAAACAGTTTTAAAAAATGCTTTTTTTATTTTTGCATGCAACCTTGTAAATTGTAATTTTTCGAAAATCTTTTTCGCAGATCATTTCGTAAACCAATGCTTCTAACTGCTTACGAATAATCAAGCCGTAAAATTATAAAAAAACTGTTTTAATGTGCGTTCAAATACTTTCGTGGTTCACTGTATTTATATGCAACAGGCTGCGCAAGGAAAACTGGAAAATTCCGTAAAGTTCGTTTTCGTAAGATGCTCGCGAGGCTCGTAAATAATTCATGACGCTCTCGGATGTTCTCACGACGGAAATATGGGTTGACAATCGCCGGCTTTCAATATCGTTTCTCACGAGATGCGTGTCCGAGAAATTTCGTCGAAAGCCGAAACAAGCTTCTATGGGCGCGGCCAAATGAATTCTCTCATCGATGTCGAATCAAAGCTCCCTTCGAGCGATGACCCAAATTCGAAAGGGGGTAACGACCCCGAACAGGGAATCGCCCCCTAGTCGAATCCGTTTGTTCGCCATTCCCCGCTCTTTCTCTCTCTCTCTTTTTTGTTTTCGATTACAAATGGCGGGCCGCTCTTTGAATTTCAGCTCTCTATGCGTATCTCCATGCGGCCAATGACGAACAGGCAGTTGTCCTTGCGAACCCGTGTACACATACACCAACCTCTCCCGATCAACGGAGGCACATGCAACCTTCTCTATTCCATCTTCCGACGTGCTTTTTACCTGCGATATGTGTCCCAAGATGTATACCCAGGGCCGTAAGCTAATTAACCCTTTGCACTCGGAGCTATTCTAATTCGAAAACCGAATTTTTCTTCCGAAATGAAATATTTCCATTTTACATGATTTCTCTTCATTTTATCGACATAAAACTGATGTAATACCTCGTGCAATACTCTCAGTAGTTTATCAAGATATTCGATACGTTCAGTAATTTATTGAATACAAATTTTATTAATCCCTTGCACTACGATTTATTTTACGGTTTCAGATTGTACGCTTATATGTTCTGCAATAGTTGTACATTAACAGAACCAAAATAAAATTCTATTTCGGTTTAAAGGAAATTTTATATGATTTTCTTCATTTTATCGATATAAAACTGATACAATACCTCGTACGATACTTTCAGTAGTCTATTAAAATATTAAATACGTTCAGTAATTTATTGAATACAAATTTTTTTAATCCCTTGCACAACGATTTATTTTAGCAAAGCTACTTTTAATTCTCCCACTAGCAATTTCAATTAATCTTCTATCGCGAAAAAACAACTATTAAGATTCAACTATGGACTGTTTAAAAATAAAAATAGATTCACAGTATAGAATGTAGATTGAAGATTGAACACAAAGACAAAGCTACTTTTAATTCTGCCACTAGCAATTTCCATTAATCTTTTATTGCGGAACAACACCTATTAGGATGCAACTACGGACTGTTTAAAAACAAAAGCGAAAGCGAAATGGCGTTTCTCCGATCGAGATTCAAGTAAAATTTCACGAAAAAGTTTCCGGACCAACTATCATTACGGCCCTGAAAGGTTCAAAAAGATGCATGCATTAGAGCGTTTCTATCGTATGAATGGTGGCATACACGTGCAAGTACCTAATACCTATGAAACGAGAGAAGATCTCGTTAGCCATTCAGCTGTGCCACGCACGTACATTCAACCCTCTTACCAATACCACAGGAAAGAAATTCTTCTCGTCGACTATAAAGACTACTTCCGGGTGGAAACTAACTTGTCGAACCATTTCGACCGATGAATAACTCTTTAACACTTTCTGTGTGTGCGTGGTTCAACCTCGGTTATAAATATTCTTTCGATGTGTGATCGAGCTTTACGAAAATACTCATTGTCAAACTGCGGATTAAAAGCATTTGTGGCAGAAATGAACAGAGGAAAAACAAAACTTCGAAGATGCGAAACAAACAATGTCGTTACGTTATTGTTTAAAATTATCAGAAGAAGGAATACATTTTCATTTCACTTCTGTTCCCGAAAATGAACTTGGAAAGTTTTTATTTTGAGTTAAGTTTTTATCCATGTAATTAAATGGCCACGTTTATTTGAAATACATGTGAACTATTTACTTTGCATAGGCGAATAAATAAAAATATTATGCCGACACTGTCTTTGAATCGTCATTTCGTTGTACACAGTCATACAGGGTCTTCCATTGAGAAGTATTATCTTAAATGATTAAAATACGCTATTTTGTTACAATTTTACTAACCACGTGTCGATGAGCGACGACTCTAATCTTGACAAATAAAAAATAGTGTTAACGGCCCGTATTCGATACATTCGCAATATACATTGTATGTTTATATTGTTTGTCAGCGAACCGCAGTTGGAACCTGTTGCGTATATGTACAATACATATACATACTGTATGTATCAGATTGGTTACACGCGGTTCTTTGCAAAAATCTGAACAAATTAAAACGAAACGAGAAAACTTATTTTTAATGTCTTTCAATAACTCGGTACAAATAGTCAAAATAAAAATATTTTATTTTAAAAATGACATACTATTTAACCTTGAAAGTTAAACATTTCTTCCGACCTAGAATAATTCCATTCTACATGATTTTTTAATAATAATTTAATATAATACCTCATACAATTCTTAAATATTTAGTAATTGATTACTAGACTGCGGATCTTTATGCAATTTTCAATTTTTACAGACAAATTTGAAGAAAGTGGGATTGAATGGAATCCTATTTTTCATGGGAACGGCCTTTGCAGATCTAAAGCAAATAAAAATCGTACTAAATTCTATCGAATTTTATATTACAGGATTTCTTGAAAATTTTCGTAAATCATAGATGCACAAAAATCCGCAGTTTATTGATTAGATACCAACATATTTAATAATGTAAATGATATTTTAAATAATGGTACAGCAATTTTTAGTGACTCTGAGTCACCACTTGAAAGTGCTAAGGGTTAAAATTTAAAATACTATCTTTTTTCAGCCAACTATAATAAATGTAAAATATTAAACTTGAAATATTTGTTCCGCTAAATATGGTCCACCTCTGCTTCGAAACGCTGTTAAGTACCTACTTGTACAATTGAGCCGAGTAAAAATAAATTGTTTTCGAACCGATTTTCCGTGGTAAAGCCAAAGCATCCCGGCTCGATTTAGGAGAAAAAGAACCTTTCAGGCGGAAACTGCACTCGTGGGCACTTTCCCGGTGGGAGTAGCAGCTGCAAGTAGAAGAATTCCAGGCCAAAGTGTTTCCTGCTGCAAAGTAAAGTTCAGCCGGAAAATTCTTCGACGGGCAACCGAAGGTTTAAAAATTCTGTACCAGGCCAACGTATACCTACAACACCACCCTAGAGTGCTGTTAGGTCGGATACCCGTGCAAACGCAGCAGCGTCTATACACGCCCAGCGAGCCCTGAGCATGCCGGCTTCTAGGAACCCATAGGCGTAGGATTAGCTCGTCTAGCCGAGTGCTGGTCTATGACGAACTTGCAGCAACTAGAAACGGTACAACCAAATTTATTGGCATTTTCAACGCTGCTAATTGCCGAAGTATTTTGCGATCACCTGCAACCAAGGATAACCCTTTGCCGTACCATTTTCTTTACAGTCACAGTGATTAAAACGTCTTTATCCTGAAAAATGTCGTAGAAGAGAAAAGAAAATTCTTATTTTTTGCATGGCTAGATTCATTTTAATGCATAAATATTTATTAGAAACGAATCAAATTGTACTTTATCTAAAAAGAAAGGCGTAGCATTCATATTTGTTAGACTTTGTTAAAATCTTCATGACTGAAAAATGTCGTAGAAGAGATAAGAAAATTTATATTTTTTGTATGGTTATATTCATTTTAATGCTTAAATATTAATTAGAAACGAATCAAATTGTACTTTATCTAAAAAGAAAGGCGTAATATTCGCATTTCTTAGACTTTGTTAAAATCGTCACGACTGAAAAATGTCGTAGTAGACGAGAGACAATTTATATTTCTTGTATGGCTACATTCATTTTAATGCTTAAATATTGATTAGAAACGAATCAAATTGTATTTTATCTAAAAAGAAAGGCGTAACATTCATATTTCTTAGACTTTGTTAGAATCTTCATGACGAGTCTCACTCGTTAAAATACGGCAAAAAGTTAATGCCATTAAATAATTTGTTTTATATCTTATCCAATGAAGGAATTTGAACGCTGCTAATTTCGAGAATATTTTCCAGCCAGGATTTGAAACAAAGTCTAACAAATATGTATCCTTCCTTTTAAATGAGATAAATTGTGTGGAACTTTATGCATTTATGGCTTCTAAAAATGTTCAAAAAATGCTACAATATAAAATTCCACAGAAATTTAATATCGCAACCACCAGACAAGTAAAAATACGGGGTTACAAAGTTTTTATGTTAGAATTATTGAGGCTGTAAATGGTTTTGTAAAAAATTATTGAATAATGTAATCTTGCTATGCCATAAGGCAATACGAACAAAGTATTTTACGGTTTTTACTTATTCCAGATTTATAAAGGCTGTCACCAGTGGAAATAAGATTTCATTTGCTCGCGCTTTCTTGAAATTTCCCTGCAAAAATGATTCCTTCGCACTCGGTTGTCCCCTCTGAGAGAGGCACCACTAAAAATTGCTGTACCATTATTCAAAATATTGTTTACATTACTAAAAATATCGGTATCTAATCAATTACTAAACATTTAGATATTGTACGAGGTATTATACCAATTTCATATCCATAAAGTTTAACAGAAAATATGGAATATAAATATTATAGATCGGAAGAAACGTTTAATTTTCCAGATTTTACAATGTTAAAATAGTTCCGAGTGCAAAGGGTTAATAATTCCATAAACATCCGTAGTCTCGAAATAAAATTTGATTCGTTTGTAATCAATATTTAAGCACTAAAATAAATGTAGCCATACAAAAAATATAAACTTTCTTTTCTTCGACGTTTTTGGTGATAAATACGTTTCGATTGCTGTAAGTGTAAAGAAAATGATACCGCCAGGAGTTAAAAGGAAGAAGCGATAATTCCACGATCGGTCCAAGACTTGGAAAATTGTATTTACTTCTGGCGATAACTGTGCAATGTATGGCGCGTCCTTGGTGGTTTTTAAAATTCACTGGGTTGCCAATGAGATACGCGCTACCGGAATCGGGATCATCGTTTTCCGCTTCGGATTTTCGGTGGCGCAAAAAGAAAGGGAGAAATTGTAAGGGTGCATTGGGAGCGGGCGCGGTGGGGAAATTTTTTTTCGCGGCGTCGAAATGGGGAGAAGGGAAAAGGAGATATAAATAAAAGCTTCTCCCCGGCGGAACCCTTGTGACAGGGTGGCCAGAAGGGTCACGTTTGCCGCGCTTTTTCGATACGGGCGAAATCGCGAGATCTAATTGGTCAATCGGGAAACAGCCATCTTTTAAATGGGCGTAGCCGCTCGTTAATACAGGGTGAGTCACCCCTGCCAACCGGAAAGCCTATGCCTCCCGTCCGCTAACCCTCTCCCTTAACTTCCCCTTCCTGCCCCCGCCGTGTTTATCCTTCTCTTTCCCCCCGTACGAAAATGCTTTCTCTTGCCGGCCTTCTCATGTATACGGTTTTTCTTTCTCTTCCCCTTTCTCCTCTGTCACGTACTTTCTCTATATCTTTCAGCCCCGGCGTCCCACCGCTCCTCTTCCAGCTCGTCACTTTCCCTGTCTACCTCCCCCCTTTCTTTCCCTTTCCCTTTCCCTTTCCCGACCTCTCTTCGGGTTTCTCTTCCTCGCCCTCTCCCTCTCCCACCCGTTCGAACCGAGGTTTTCCCACTCTTTCCGTCGTACTTGTGTATACGCACGTCCCTTTCTATATTTACGCCCGATATCTCTCCCCTTCGACGCTTTCCTGACTCACCCTCTTCAAACTTTACGATGCTGCCATCCTCCCCCTGCCGATCGGTCGCAAGGTCCTCGAAGGCAGATGATACCCGGAACAACTTTCCTTTTCCAGGTTTACAGCGTACACGGGAACAAAAGTTTAGGCGAAATACCGAGCCGATAATCCTCGACCAGCCCACGAAAGAATAAAAAAGAGAAAAAGAGAGAAAAAGAGAGAGGGAGAGAGAGGGAGAGAGAGGGAAAGAGAGACGATGCGCCGCGGCAACGTGCCGTTCAACGGACAACGCGACCTCGAAGAGAGGACGAGTTTTACTTTCACCGTTTTCCTTACCTCTGTTTCTCAAATTGCAGCCAGCCATTCTCCTCGGGCTCCTCGTGAAATAATCCAACGACCCACCTACCTCTCCGTCGACAGACACACTAAATATCTAACAGGTATACGATCGTGTATATCTAACACAGGGTTTCCCAAACCATGTTCCGCTATCATAAAAATAATATAATTATAATATAAATATAATATAAAAATAATATCATTGTTTTTTGATAGATGTAAAATATTTATATCTACGAAATACCGAAGGTGACCTTGAAAACTGTGAGAAACTATAGAGTTGGTAATGCTTTCTTTGAACTATGTTATATACCGAGAAAGAAATTTTCAGTTAACCTATTAACAAGGAAATAATCGAACTGTACCTTGTCCACCGAGACGTGGCAGTAAACGTAAACAAAGAGTTTATGATACCCCTCTTAGGTAGGCAGCAAAGGACGCACGTACTTTACTACCTCGTCTCTTTAGACCAGGTATAGGGCTCTTAGTACCCGGATATCCGTATACCTCGTTTCGGATATTCGGATGCGATCTTAATCCGGATTTCGAGTTCCGAGTCTTAGGTACAAAAATCTAACGCTCCCTGGTTCAGTGACAATACTAGCTGTTTATTAAACCTCACGATTGTATATTTTCCATTTCGTTACTTTAATTTTTATTACTTATCTATGCACACCATGGATATTTTAGTCGTGTTATTCAACTTTATTTTTAGGTTTCTTCTCATTCTTTGTCATTCTTATGTTGTCAAGCTTCACATGAAATACATTGATAATATCATCATGGATACTTGAAAGTACAAATAAATAAAAGTAGCAAGTACGTATAAAATCACAGAGAAATGTAAATAAAAGAACTCTGCAATTTTGCATGTTCCAACAATATCTGTAACGTCGTCATATATCAAAGATATTTATTTCTATATACAAGCGATGTCAAATGGTTATCTGAACACCGAGTAAATAAAAAAACAATTTTTTCGAATATTTATTGTGACGTAATAACAGTATACAACAGATTGAGTCCTTACCTTGAATAATATTCCACACACGATCATTATTTTTTTGTGTAACTAATAAGTAAGTAATATTGAACAGATAAATGTTATTTTGCATTTAAATGTTAACATTTGCCTAGTATGCTCAACCTAAATATTTATTTATTATAAAATGTTGACGAATGGAAAATTTCCAAAAATTTTCGAGGAATGTTATCTGTGATATGTTTCAAATTTTTAAAGAATTGTATACTTGTTTTTTAAACATCAATAAAATCTCACAAATCATACTTATGGAGACAAACTTTTTCTTTCATTTTCCATCAGAAATGTAGGGGGTCCAATTACCCCCATGTAACATTGGCCAACGGTACACGGAGAGCAGGTTAATACCACCGTAGCCTAAAAGCAGTAAATTGTTATTTATTAATTGTTCGGGCTATCTAGGAAAATAAACTTTTTAAAATTTTCCGATCCAATAATTTCGAATGTTAACCCGTAGCACTCGAGTGACTCAGAATCATCATTAAAAATTGCTGTACCATAATTCAAAATATTGTTCAGATTATTAAATATGTTGGTACCTAATCAATTACTAAACATTTAATCCTTTCCACTCCTTTGTCGAGTGTGACTCGACATTAGAGAAAGAAAAATGTAAATAAAACGGGTTTTTATATCTATTTGGTTCTTCCTCTATTTCTTTAATTGTCTTATTTTTAAGTTAAAAACAAATATAAGTTCCACAAATATAAATTACAATACAACAAAGTTTGAGAGATATATTTAATATAATTAGTAAACAAAATTGTTTAAAATAAGTAGCAGTACAGGAACTGTCGTTTGAAATAAATTTCAAATAAAACACATGAAATAGTAGGGAATTGTTGGCAACAAAATTGAAAAATAATTCGGATTGTAAAGGGTTAAGTATGAGATGTTATATGAATTTCGTATCCATAAAATGAAAAAAAGATGTAGAGTGAAATTATTCTAGGTCGGAAGAAATGTTTAATATTCGAGTTGAAATTGCTCCGAGTGCAAAGGGTTAAAGTGGAAGTACATAACATTGACAATTTGATCAATATTTCAATAGCTGCTCTCGTTTCTGAATGCACACTGAATATTTCACATGTGGCGGAGGATGCAATATTTTGTCCGACCGTCTAAAGTGGAAAGAGCTCTTAGCATGAACGTGAAAAGGAACTGCGTACCAATGTCCGCTGCAGTTCTCATGCATCGCTGGTAAAGTGCATTATCCTCGCTTAACGCGGCATGTGGTGCCCCACCACGGTGCAGTTTCTCTCCCACACGGCCTCGGACATGCGATGCACTGTGCAATGTGCAAGGCCTCGCGTGCCGCACGCGTAAATGTGCATTGCCATTGCCCCACCATAAAACAGTGTCCGCCAATGGAGCACGACTACGGATCAGTAATGAAGCCCACGATCGGAGCTGATCTCCATTCTGCGAAATGTCTTCCAATGTTTACCACTAATGTTTATTATTATTTATTACCTGTATCGTGACGCCTGAAAATTTAAATATGTATGCGGTCAATTCTTAACCCTTTGCACTCCGAATTATTTTTCAATTTTGTTGCCAACAATTCCCTACTATTTTAAGTGGTTTATTTGAAATTTACTTTAAAGGACAGTTCCTTGACTGCTACGTATTTTAAACAATTTTTTTTACTAAAATATAGCTCTCAAACTTTGTTGTAATTTATATATGTGGAAGTTATATTTGTTTTTAACTTAAAAATAAGACAATCAAATAAATAAAGGAAGAACCACATAGATATAAAAACCCGTTTTATTTACATTTTTCTTTCTGTAATGTTGAGCCGCATTCGATAAAGGAGTGCAAAGGGTTAAAACTGGTTAAAACAGTTGAATTTCATTAATTTTCATGTTTATTGTGTTACTAAAATATTTTATTAAATTCAACGTAAGACCAATTTAGAAACAATTTAGCAAAAAAATGGTTACTACGAGTATAGGGAAATTGCGAAATAACTGCGAAATTGTGAATGTCACGTAACTGAGGCGATGGTAGCGAACCTGTTAAAAATATTGAAAAAAAGTTCATTTTATTGTAATCGATAATACAATGCACAATATCTAGAATAGTAATCATTTTCTAATGACATGATGTAATATAAATGTACTGCCTCTTCATTGTACCAAATACATGAATCACACAATAATCATATCCATTGCAAAACTACCCTTATTTTGAACTAATTCAAAGAACAAAAACTGTGTAAAAAGTGGTGTTAACTTTTCGCTACTGCAATTTTTTTCATTCTTCAGATACAGAAATATACTCTGTACGAAACAAATTTACTTGGCAGGTCTTCATGCAGAATTAAAATTTTCTGCATCGATTCCAGAAAAGAGTAACTACGTTGCTTCTTTCTTTAATCGTTTTGATAAATTAGAAACACTATATTCATATCCTTAAATTCGTTTAATCGTTTCATGGTTTTAAATTTCATCGTCTCATTTTTCCCATAAACAAATAAAATTCGCAGTCTCCTAGTAACAGAAATAGGTACTAACAATTGTTCTAGTCACCGCCAAAAAGCAAGTTAGGATATTATCTGTAGGGAAAAGGGCGTGCGGCAAAAACGCCGTACAAATGTCGGTGCGTTCTAAAGCTGCAGTTCGAGAGTGTGCAAAGTGCATTGCCCCCCTCCCGCGTCATGCATCGCCCCACCACGGAAGTATCCCCTCCACGAGGGAAAATCAGCATAGAGAGGATGTCTCTTGTTGGCTGCACTCGTACCAGCGACGAGTTGCATACAATACAGTGATGCAACGATGCATAGCGCCGATTCGAGAATGGCAGAGGGGGATCGCAACGATAGGAGCATCTCTCCCCGCTTCCGGGGAATCAGCGGGTCGAAGGGGGAACCGAATGGGACAGGGGGATATTGCGTCCATTTCTTCTGTGGTTTCGACCAATCCCGCGATACGCAACACGCAATAATTCGATAGGCCGTCGATATGTGTGAGTGCACCGGGTCTGATACACCGCACGCGTTGCATGCGACAACATGAAGTCCTGCTTGCGAACTTACCGCCATTGGTCGTTCGGGAAAATCATTGTCCTTCGTCCCAAAGGGGACGACGAACGGATATCGCAGGTCAAACTGCTGGAAACTTTTGTCAAACAGCCACGAAGCCAATATTTTAGAAAACCTTGATGCCTGAACGCGATGCAACCGACTTATACAGTGAACCACGAAAGTATTTCAACGCACTTTAAAATAGTATAACTTTTTTATAATTATACCAAACGACCTGATGTTTTGTAAGCAATTAAAAGCATTGGTTTACTAAATGATCTGCAAAGATTTTCCAAAAATTACAATTTACAAGGTTGCATGCAAAAATAAAAAAAACAATTTAATGAAAATTTAAAAATATATGTTTTGTAGATCTATGCTAGTTGTACACGTGCTGAAAATTTCATCAAAATCGAATAACATACCCAAGAGCTACAAGTGGTTAAATGTGGTGAAAATTGTAGATTTTCGCGAGTTTTGGTCAGTTTCTGCAGTTTGGTCAGAATCCACAGATTCTTACATCTTTCGATGCGTATCGTTTCTTTCTGCGTCAACCGATTTAGATGAAATTTTCAGCATGTGTATAACTAGCGTACATCTACGAAACGTATATTTTAAATTTTCATTACGAGCTCTGATAAAAAATTTACAAATGGTGCCTCTTTTACTTTCTCGTGTAATTCTTAGCAATTGCAATTAGGTAATTGCAACAAGTTATACTGTTTTAAAGTGCATGCATATACTTTCGTGGTTCACTGTAAATGGTAGGAATCACAGAAAATAAAAATATATTTATGTAGAGAATTCCCAGATCAAGGGTTGCTTGTGTTTCTTTTATGAAAGCTTTCTTAACGAGCGCACTAAAATAAATTGTATTTTAAGTTGTTGTTTCGTTCGATCCCTAGTATATATATAAACGCAAAAAGGATATTGCAATTACTCACGAAATGTGTGTCTCCAATAGCTCGACAAGACAATATTACTTCTATTTTTAGAAACGTAGAAATAGGATGGAAGAAATACGGAAACCGCTCGAAGCTTACGAATATACAACCATTGACCTGCCTGAAAATTCGTTGCCTCTTTTCAAGTGAATGGAGAAGGGACCAGGTTAAATTTTCACCAGAAGTTTCGCCATAAAGGAAGCCAGAACTTGTGAAACCTGAAAAGTGAGCAGAACTATTTGGATGTACTTTTAAATGCACGAAATATTCCGTCGAATATAAATATCTTCTACTATTTTAGAGATTGTAAACGGCAAGCATAAAACGATAAATATAATACATCCCACAACTTAAATTTTTCCAATCATTAACCCTCGCAAAGTAAGGTCTAATAACCCCGCCTAATAACCTCTTTTAGACCCCGACAAATGAATTTCATAAATACCCTCGTTTTTAATAAATTTGGGATAAAGAATAACACAGGATAAAAAGTAAACAAACAGATTTAATTTTATTCGTATAAAAATTCTTTTAAAAAATCTGGAGCTGGGGTCTCTGAGGCCTCACATTACCTTGCGAAGGTTAAGATTTCGGAAAAACCTTAGAAGTTTATTAGTAATCCATTCTCAATCCAACACAATAATTTAACATTTGAATTAGTTTTTACATAGATTCTTAAAATATCTCGCAAAAATCGAAATGTAAGAGAACGCGTTTTACAAAGTAAACAAAAGCATGATTAAGAAACACAAATAATGAGAATAAAAACACGATAAAATTCTCCATAACTCGACTACGAAATTGTGTATAATTTTATATACTTACGATTAACCTGCGGATTTTATGCATTTATGATAAAAATGAGTAGGTGGCACACAAAATAGAAAAAGCATAAAATTAATTTAATATTGCTGGTACATTATTTACAACCTATTGAATTATTAAGAGAAGAAATCAACTTTTATGTAACGCCCTTTTTTCGTTTATGTTGCGTAAAGATTCGCTGTCTGCTTACGATCAACAAAATACAAAAATCGATGACTGAATGAATGAATTCAAGAATATCGATACATTGCCTTAACTGTTTGAAACTATCAAAGTGAAAAATAAGTATATATCTATTTATTATGTTCCGTTAGAGAATAATACAGAATAATATGTCTTGAATTGATCTTTGCTCCTTCATACCGGAATCATTTTTACAAGTTTTCATTTCTTAATGCAACATACACAAAGTAATACTTGTTGTCGAAGCGCTAGGCGAAAACGTTGACTAATTTAATGTATAATAAATAAAACAGTTAAAGGTATTGCCACGTAGAGTTCGCGAGTTTGCGAATTTTCATCCGCCATTTTTACGCTGGGCCCTTTTGCTAAGGCTGGTGCTCCAACTTGCCCCTACAGCTACCATATGTGCATGTATGTACGTATGTACGTGTCTACCTACATATAGATACGCATGTGCATGAGTCACGCGGTTGAATCTGCGTCTTCATGGTGTACGCCACTTTTGCACTGACACCAACAAATTAAACAAATAATTCTCCACTGCGATACGCAAAATAGAATTTTAATAATCAGAAAGTTTCTTTCCTTTTTACTAGGACATGGTGAAAATAATTTACGCTTAATGAAATATTTACATCAAGAGTAGTTTAAGCCTACCGATTGTAACGAATGCTGCACCATATGTAAACCTAAATTTACAAGACACTCTCAAGGTGCTCTTAAAAATATCTTTTTGCCTATAAAGAAGATACCGGCTGCCAAAATTGCATTTTTTAAACCGTTTGAAAAAGTAATATTATATACAACAATTGTAATCAGATTATTTTTTGGAATATTGGAACAAGATGTCACTTTATCATTAGACCTACTATTTAAAGAAGCATACTCTGAAGAAGTATAATTCCTCAAATATTATAGTACAATCTTAGCAATTCTCCCTTATGTATCTATTTACTCATTTTCACAATAACCAGATATTCTCAACTATTTCTATAACGTATTTTACAAAATTACTATTAATTTACTATTACTACAAAATAATAGATTCTTGAAAATCCATACCATTCATTTCAGTGTTTCGTATTTCATTATAAGCATTGTACAAATTATTAGGCATGATGCACTTGCGATATTATAAATTATAATTAGATAGCAGATCTTTATGCAAAATAAAAATTTTCTACCTGAACTGCAACAAACTGAATTGAAGCAGGAATTTATTTTCTATTTAATGTGTTTAATACAGAGTTGGGCAAAAATTTAATCAACGATTGACGATTAAATCTCTACTTCAATCGTTAATCGCAATTAACAATTAAACTCCTACTTTAGTCGTTAATTGCGGTTGACGATTATATTCTTTTCAATTGTAATCGTCAATCGGGTAATTGATTAATAATTATCTGCTGAAATTTCGGAATGAAATACGGAATCAAAACTGTACGACAACTGAAAAAAAATGTATACTGAATGTAGGTATATTGTCATTTGGTCTATAATACACGATCTCTATGTGCCTATACTAATTACAATTTACGGACAGACTTACGGAGATTAAATCAGTCTCCGATTTTTCGAGGATTTCTTTTTTTAATCAACGATGAACGATTAACTTTATCCATCATTTTCAATGATTACCATTTTTTAATCGTACACATTAATCAATCAATCTTGATTAAAATTCTAATCGATTAATGCCCAACTCTGGTTTAATAGGTTAAAAATGATACAATAGTATTTTGAATTTCTTCAAATGTTTTCACTGTTTTAAAATACACGTACTCATTTTTGTCATAAATGCATCAAATCTGCTGTTTAATTATAATGAACCAGAATTTAAAAACTCCTTTTCTAAAAATGTGTACAATTGTAGCAAATAAATGGCAGCTTCGTTCTCACATATCCAGAGTTGAATTCGATGAAAAATTGAAAAGTACTAAAAAAGTAGAATTTCTTAGCGAATCACCAAATTTTGATAGAAACGATGTTAGAAATCGTAAGTCCATTTTGAGTGAAATTGAGCCGAACAATAGCCGAGGGTTGAATCGTTCATAGTCACGAAGACGACCGGTGCAACAAATGTTTAGACTGCATAATAGCGAAATTATAGAGGGATAGATGCGGTTTAGGACGTTGATTCGTCTTCTGTTCTCTGCACGTTGCATTCGCGTGAAACGTCTACTGCAAAAGGGGTAGTTGTCTAGAACCCTTATAATTCGAATTCGAATTGATCGTTCGAGTCTCCTATTTTGATGCGCTGAGACCGCAAGAGACCTTGTTACTATTATTTCCTATTTTCCATCTGGTGCAAGAAACGCATGCTAATCGGAAAGACCAGCAGCCGTTTAGGACTGTGTCGTTGCGATGCAATAAAATCCGCGAGACTTTTGTATCAAGGCAATAAACACCCTGGCCCCTTACGTGGGCAAAGTCCTAACCCATTTTCAAATAGAAACCTTGTTTGTAATTTTGGGGCCCTGTGTCGACACTGTTCGCAGGCCTACCAAATTAGGGGGTTAGGACACAGTGATATTCTGAAAAAAATCAAAAACTTTACCTGAATTGCAACAAACTGGAGTGAAATAGAATATTATTTTCTTTTTTAATACATTTAGTATGCTGCAAATAATACAACGAGATTTTTCAATTCTTCCAGTTATTTCGTTGTTTTAAATGACACCTACTCATTTTTTAACATAAATGCATAAAATCCGCAGTCTACTAATTTGCAATATTAATTATAGACCACGCTCCTTTGAATTTGTTAATAATATTATGACGACTCGTGCGCGTTACGTCGATGGTAAAAGAAGAGAAGCGTATTGAAAAAACTTGAAGGATCGTGTCAAGAAAAAAATACAGAGAAAGACGTTCGTCAGAGGAATCATTGCAACCCCTATATATATTGTCATCGCGGGATCCACCCGTGAGATCCTTTCCTTTCCTTTGTGAACCGCCAACTTTTTTCTTTCGATTTCACGGCGGGATAATGGATTCGTCGATCCTTTGGATGCGCTCGTTACCACGGAATTCGTAACGGCTGCAGCTGCCATACCGAATGATAGAGTAGAAAATCTTACCTAATAGCAGCCCACGGAAATCGGTAGGAAAACAGTACATGCAGGTTAGAAGGCGGAAGTACACTATTCTATTTTCTGAACTAATAAGTTGCAACCATGGCTGGGTATGCTGAATAGAAAATAGTAAATGATCCAGTAATAGTAAATAGTAAATATTTCTTATAAAGTAAGAGCACAATTTTGAATATTAAATTTTTATATTTGACGCAACGAGTTTTTAAAGTACTATTTGAAAATAATATTTTATTCGAAGAATATTCGTAGAGTATTGACAGAATATGATCTATTTTTGTTCAATATTATTACAATGCAATAAACTATTTTATTTTCTGTTTCAGATGGTTTAAATTTTTTTATTGTATCGTGTTCGACTTGTCGAGAGAACAAACTTCTGAAAGGAATCATAGGTCAAAAAAGGCCCGTTCTCTTGAAAATTAACGTTAAAGTTCAAATAACACATAAACTCGAGAGTATCTTGTTGCGCATAATCGAAAATAAATTTTGCATATATTTCATATGTTTACAAAAATTTTGTTATCCCTATAAAAGATATTCCCAAATATTTTTAGTGACACAGTCAACCGGCTTTGCGATCGGTGCTTCGTTATTTGCAAAGTACTCGAGTGAAAGCCACTGTTTTAAGAGAAGAAAAAAGTGGTAACCGCTCGCAAGGTTGGAGTTACAAGCCAGGTGATTGAAAACTTCTGAATGAAACTTCCCAATTATTTGAACTCTCCGAGTTGTATAATACAGCTCTAGTCGAAAATAGGTATCACCTTTTGTTTACAAGCCACGGAGAACTAATTAAACGGTGACAATGAGACTCAAGTGTCCGGACAGATGCTTGTTTAGACAATTATTTACCTAAAATTTATTATCCATATTTTCCAAAGTTTATTCACAGTCGCCTAACTGACGTCTAATTACAACACTTCTATAATCGTAACTATTTCTATTATATAAAATAATTTTGATTCAAATCAATCTTTTATAAAATAAAAATTTTCCCGTTTTCAACTAATAATTATCACTAGACGAAAATGGCTGGCTGCAATTTGAAATAGTAAAAAGAGTAAAACAATCTGAGAATATCGACACGTTATTTGCAATTTATAAATAAATAAATTGATTTTGCATAAAGATACAGACTCTAATTAGACCACCGTTCCAATAACAGATGGTTGCTTTGAAAGATTGCTCTATTTTGCTATTTAATTAATGGATTGAATGTGCTTCTAAAAAGATACTAGTAAAAAGAATCAAGTAACATTAATAAATAAATAGAATACATTCTCTGACAAATTGGATATAATTTCTTCCCTTAACGATTTTAATAGAAAAGCAATCATATATCGACATCTTCAATTTTTTAAATTTTTCAACAAAATTTGGAATTTTGCATGATACTAATCAGTAGACTGCGGATCTTTATGCATTTATGACAAAAAAAGGGTAGTTGCAATTTAAAACAGTGGACAAGTAAAAAAAATTCAAGAACATCAATGTATTAGTTGCAGTTTATGAACATTATTACAGAATGAAAGAAATATATTACTTGGTCCTTGTTTGTTGCAGTTGATGCAAACAATTTTTACTTTGCATAAAGATCCTCAGTCTACTGATTAGTTATGTATCTGTAAAGAATGTTACGCGGACAATTTCAATTTTCACGGATCGGTTCGCAAGCACAAGACTTAAATAAACAATACATAGAAGAGTACATGGTAACGGTTGCACTCAATAAGCCATTCAAAATTCGCTCCTTTTACGTCGAATGAACTATTCATAAACAGACTGCGGCTTACCATCATAAAATTGTCATAGCAAGTGTCTACAAGCAACAGCGCCGAATTCAGTGAGCCGAGTTGGCTAGAGTAGGAAAAACTGAGGCAAGTGAGAACTTGAACGACGAACATCGCGGGCCGAAGAAGAAGTTTAGAAGAGGAAACAAACTAGGAGAAACTTGTACAAACATTTTCATTAGCGTTTAGCATTTTCACTTCAATCAACGACGCCGACTCCACGAGAACCAGCTGGGAAAACTGGCGACCTTGTTCGAGCGGTCTCTGCGGACTCCGTTGTACATCATTTCCGACGAATTGCGCTGGGTCCTAAATTTTCTTACGCTTGTTTCCCGGTGATCAAACAATAAATTCGTTTTCTTCGCGGTCCAACGAGATTTTCGAAAATCGTGAGGGAGAGAAAAGGCTGGGGAACCCGGGGCTTACGTATTCGGGCACGAAACGCATATAATGACCGCGTAGAGCTCGTATTTCATTCGATTATTCGTACGCGCGCAGGGCGATTTATTACTCGGGGAACAGTTTTCTAGGCCAACAAACCTAGAGTCGCTAGAGAAATAGGTAGGGGCACGAGGATCGTTTCGAAAAAGGGTGGGGGGGAGAACGGGGATAGAAGGATGAGGGACGAGGAGGGAAGGGGGTGAGGCAGGCCATCCGGAGCAATGCCAGCTGCGCTACCGTAACATAACGAGGCCTAAACGCAGGCGCCTTCGACCAATAGGAACCAACTGTTCATTAGTCTGTTGGTACAGGCTGTTTCAAATTGTCTACGAAGAAGACTGACAGCGAGGGTGTAGCGATCTCTCAGAGATTAGATCTTCAGCAGAGGATCTTTCAATGTCCCCCGATATTATTCTTCGATTCTACACGATGGGCGAAACAAAATGAAAGCGAGAACCCCTTGTCGTGTGATTTTCTTAACTATGCATGTGAAACGTCTTTAACGTCTTAACTGCGGAATTTAGTTTTAAAAATCCCCGACTTAGTGCAGAATTAAAATCAAGCAATTACGAGTATACACGTCGAACGCAGAGCAAATGTTCCTACTATAAATTTTACGAAAAACGAGGAAGGATTACATTTTGATTTGATAAAAAATTAACAATTCATTCTTGAGAAGGTTATTGTTATTGCACCGCGATAGAGTTTTGGATTAACGTGTATACACGTCGAACGCAGTTAACTGGTTAATCATTTGCTGAAAGAAAAGGAAATGAGATATATTTATTCTACTGAGTCTCAGCATAAATTCGTGCAGTTATTTTATTTGAATTCGACAAGTAATTCTTTCACTTTATCGTGTCCCAATATCCGTATTAGTAGACTGCGGATCTTTAAATAAAAATGTCGTGAGTCGATTGTCAGAAGCATAAATTCATTGGAAATAGATTCTTCGTTTTAATCATTTTGATAACACGAATATAGTGTAACAATATTGTTATTGAAAAATTGTTGTTATGTCAATTTCAATTGTCTTATGCGCGTGTCTTTAAATATTCATTATTGAAAAGTCACTCAGGTTAACAGCTTAGAAAATTCCAATCGATCAGTTATGAAATCGTTGACTGTGTAAGCAGCTTTTATTTAACTTTAATACGCTTCCCAGAAATAGTTGCGTGAAAGAGATAATTTTTCTCAGACGCCTTGGGAAATCTCGGATAATATTTTACCCAGTGTTGGTTTACAATTTAACAATTTATTTTGAAATTATTTAAATTTCAAAGATGCTTTCGCTAGAAACGATTAAATAAATTTCTTCATTCGAGAACATATTAGGTTCGCAAGGAAGTAATTTCGGTATTTGAAGATGAAATAGAACCCCTTGTTTTTGTTCAAGCAATGAACTTTAATCAATAAAATCTTTTCCATTTTGTTCGATGATCTTTTGCCGTCTCTCTGGTAGTTTCACAATTACGCGGTCATAAAACTTCTGGTCCTAATCGGTAAAAAACTGATCCAAGTGCGATTTCAGGTCATCGCACACATCATTCCACCTTAAAATACCGAAATTACTTTCTTGTCAACCCAATATACAAATTGCTGCATTGCATTTTTGTTTCAACCTCGCTCGTGCGAGTTCTATTACCTAAAAATATCAATTACAAAAGGCAGATTCTAATTTTATCGTTTAAAGTCATCAATATTATCTTAACACGACGTTGACTCTGCTACTTCGGTCATACACGTGTGACACTTATTTTCACCAAGTTTAAGAATTCAATTCTACACGAATGTATGAGAGGAAATTTGATTTCAAGAGTGAGGACTTGCGTGAAATATTTTCTTGTGTTTCATAATCAAATAATAGAAATATTAAACAAATACTTCTGAAAGAATTTGTTAACAATTACAATAAGAAGTGAAGATACTATTTCAGAGTTTGGAGACTGGATTGAAATTTGAAAGATCAAAATGGAGTAATAATAACAAATAACGGAACCTTATTGCGTTGTAAATTCATGGCGACGCTCAAAAACCCTCTAGCGAGAAATATGGGGTAAAGTTTTGTTCACTGGTGGCTGCTGCGTAGGCAAGTTAGAAATCTCCTAAATCCTAACTTATCGACAGTCGTGACACGTTGGTAACCTTTTCTAATTAAAAAATAAAAATACATCAATAATGGAAATGCAACAGATTTTGTTTAATAACGATGCAAACGTGTTGCTACAGCTTCGAACAATAACGAAGCATATCTGATTATTGCTCCATATGGCCTAACGATACGTTAGTCTACTTGTTTACCTAATACAATCATCTACATATATCCATGCTACTTGCAATACAATAGCAATTAGGCTAACAATATTTTGTCAAGTATATTTAATTCCATAACACTACTTTTAAATCGTCTTCAAGCATACACATATTTTTAAATCTTCATATTTTGAAGTTAAAATTCATTAAAAAGTTTTGAACAAGCTGAGAAAATATGTGAACCATTTAATTAAGACACAACGAACACATTATTGTTATAAAATGAAAATTTAGAAAATTGTATACACAGTTAATCTATATAATAATTAATATAAATTATTTCGAAACCAAGAAGCTAAACATAACACAGTAATTATGGAAACTACGTATTTTATTTTATTTAATTTTATATGCCTCTGAAATAACAATTCTTACGTTTTACAATGAATGTAATTTACATATTAATGGTTACGAATATATACACCATATTTGATCTAAATAATTTCACTCGTTAGAATTGCAATATAGAAAATATCAACATTTGTACTTAGTATACGTTGACAAGAAAATAGATATAGTTGCAACGTTAGATTGAAATATGTTTCCAGTAAATCAAGGATTGTATTACTTTCTCCAATTTAAAAAATTTCATTTGTAAAACCCATTCATTCCGGTGTCTGTGCAGAAACAGCCGGCATTTCACAGATGCAGATTACACTTTCGACTCGGTCGAACCAAAATCACATAATATACTGCACGGCAGCTGCACACCCTGAAGACTATGCAGCTCTCCATTTTATTTCCCATTTCATGGATTTTCCCTAATCCCTTTTCCTTTATCCATGGGGGACCGGCAAAGTAAACAAAATATGTTAGCCGTTAGAGAATCACAAATGGCAACAAAATGAATGATCGTGAGATAAAAGAACATTAACAAAATTAAACTCTAGAACTTACTTGGAAATAATAAACACTCGTTGTTATTTTTAATTTATCACACTAATTGAAAAAGTACTCGGAAAGAGAAAACGTGTTCAGCTAATTTAAAACGATGGATTGTCATAATTTTTTCGTATTCGCTGGACAGATTGTCCAATTTTATTTGTAAAACTACTATTTATAGTTCCTAAACTAATAGTTTTTTGGGACCATTATCTTGTCAGTCCGATGCACATGATAAAACAATTGAATAAAATTTCAATTATTTTGTAAAATAATGTAAAATTTAAATAATTATATGTTTTGCGATTATTAAACAGTACATCTTTATACATTATTAATAATGTCTCTATTTTCAGAAGACATACAGCTCTCGATGTTCTCTCAACAATTATTTGAAAATGTAAACGTATACGTGCTAGAAAATATATCTAAATCTTGTGCATTCGCTACGTTAATTTACTGGTAAAAAATAAGTCACATTTAACTCCTGTTAGAATTCAATCGAGTACAAAAAGAAGTAACAAATTTTCGTTTTTCAAATAAAAATATGTAATAAACGTATGCAAGGAATATGTTTCGTGAGAAAATGTATTGAACATGCAATTTTTCTGCAAATAATAATAGCGAATACATTGTAAAATTATGCAGAATTATGTAAAATATTATAAATACAACAAATTCAAAATAAAGATAATGAATCAACATTTAAGAGAATTTCTAAATTTGGTAAGCGTTTGTATAATAAATGAAAAGCGCTGTAACTCTTCAATTCGTTGATGACATAAAAAAAATACATTAAACAAATGAAATAATTAGCAGTTGTTTCGGAAAGATGGAGAATCGATTCAGAAGAAAATCTGGCTAGCATACCTATCGTGAAAGGATTGTCGTTGTTTTATGCGTTTTATATATTATAGAAATATACTGTAAATGAACAGTATCTATAGAGTTGGAGTATTTTCCAGATGTATCTAACGGTGTATAAAGAAAAGAAAATTCACATACTTACTTAAATTATTATTTACAGAATAACACATGAACAAAGTTGACTGTTTTTCACAGCTGGATCTGTGCAAGTCGATGTTCCACCCTCTGAACGTCAGGCACTATTGCTCGATTTTCTATGGAGGAGAAATTTCCACCATCGCGCATCTTCTGCGCAGTTCCTATTACGTCGGATCACTAACACGAATTCTTAGAATTATTCTGTCTTGTCACATTTTTCATTTATGACTATTGGTGTTATGCATTTATTGGTTAAGGTCATTAACGAGCACACATTTCGCGATAACATTTAGAAAGTTTATACGAGATAAATTATAAGAACTATAAATAGTGTCGACATTGTTATTTTCTAGTCGGAACAAGTTAAAAATTTACGCATAGTATTTACCAATATCTTTATTGATTTCAACCATGGAAAATTGAATAATTGAAACTAAACATTTTCGTGTAGCCACTTTCTCGATAGCAATATCAAGAAAATTTGACTATGTATAATAATTATCGTTTCGTATTTTCGCTAAAAGAATATTTGTAAACGATGAAAGTCAATAAACTGTATCCTTCGATTCAACATTATAATTGCAGATACGCATGATTATTTCTTTTAATTTAAAATCACTCGAAAAAATGATTGCGACGGAGTAATACAAAAATTAAAAAAGTATTGCATAAAATATGTTTAGGTAAATTTTATTGTCGCGGCTGTAAAATAAATTGCAATATATCAGCAAATTAATGTTTATTAGAATTGAAGAAGTTATGATAAATCGATCTATGTAGCATCGGTTCAATTAAATAACTTACTTTCGTTTCGTTGGATGTTCTGGGAGTTGTAATTTGAAAGTCCAACGTGTTAACTAGGCTGGCAAACAGAAGAAAATATTTTTGCAGATTTTGCTGGTGCAGGTGTGAAATAAATTATAATACCGTTGATCTCAAGACATCAGCAAATTCTCTTTGCATATTTGCTTTTTCTGTACAAGCTAGAAGAGCGTGTATAATATCCTGTAGCTAAATTTCCTTTCCATACGTTTCTAAGGACGCCCCCATTAAACGGTGGACAGGGGTAATCGAATAGTTCTAAGCTACCGGAGGGTCGGAATAGGCGTTCTAAAATTGGGAGGGGTATGTAGGGGAACACGAAAACCGGATGGCACACCGAATTGTAGTCGACTATATTCTCAATCGCTCCTCCATTTCCAAACATAATTTTTATTTCGCCAGGACGTTACTTTCCGATTTGATCGCAACTAAATAATTAAAAAAAATAAAAAATACTATCATATATCTTGCCAACCACTGAACAATGTTACTCCATAGTCCGTACACGCGTTTACTTACAATAATTGGAAGCGCACCTTATTTAAAAAATGGTACGCGTTATATTCGGCGATAAAAATGATCGACCGAGGATCTTTATGTAAAATAAAAATTGTTTGCGGCAATTGCAAAAAATAGAAACTAAATTGAATGTTATTTCTTCCCTTAACGCTAAATCTATCGACCATCAAAAGTGACCGATGCGTATAGTATTACAAAAATAACAAGATTAAATTTCAAATTTGTACGATTTTTACTATAATATTTTGTACCGGAGTCAAAAAATATACGTATTCAATAAATTCCCACGAAAACACCTTTGCAATTTCAATAATTGTCAAATAATTTAGCGTTGATGATTTTGAATTTATAAAATTTTTCAACAATCTTGCTAGAAATGCATAAAGATCCGCAGTCGAACGATCACCAACGAAACACGTATTTAGTAAATTTATTGTTAGCTCGATAAATGATATTTAAACTACGAACGAACCGATGGTTTATTTATTAAAACACGTTGATAAGAGCCATTATTCGTTTAATAATGGTACATAAACGTCTCCACTCTTGACTAATCAAGCATCAGTTATGGTCGGGACCACACCTTCGGCTAATTAATCGTCATTTATTAGCCGTGTCTTACGTAGCCGCTAAAGCAGGGCAGGTGAATAGAGGCAACATGGACGCAGTTTCTTCCTTTTTCAACCTCTTACCCTGAGCACCCTGACCCTGGGCACACGGGCAGCTGTCTCACTCCACCCCTTTACGGCTGCAATTCTGCTCTAACGTAAGAGTGAATTTGTTTATCCCTGCACAGCGTGAAGCAATGTCGCAAGTCTTTAAAATTCGTCCGCACGAAACCGTTTAATTTCTAATAAATTACGATGATCAAACAAAAAGCGATCACTTTAACTCTTTGGGGTTAGGTGGGTTAAAAACTGTCCCACATTTTGCTTACCTTTTTATGCATAGTGGGATATATATTAACCCACCTCGAAAAGTTGAAGTTGTATCGATATTAAAAAAAATTCTGTGCAACTCGAGTTTTTTATCTTTTTTAACACCGAACCTACCACTGCCGATCAAATGATCGGTTTTATTCAAACGACGAAGTTGCTTGCATGGAAATTGATTGGGTAAATTTCTTTCTCCAAGCACATATTGTAATAAAAATTGCAGAGAATAGAAATAAATAGAGTTTCGTCATTTTTACAAGTTCAAACATTTTAATCGCTTTTAGCGTTCGATAGGTTTAGCGTTAAAATCGTGTGCCTCGAAGAGTTAACGTCGCAATTAATTTACTTTATTCTAATACAATTTTTGTCAATCGGTCAGTGCGTTATATCTAAATTCAAATGATCGCGTAAAATATGAAATAGTTACATCTAAATTCAAATTCGATTCTAGCTGTGTTCGGTGTACCTGGTAAAGAAATTTGGCTCCGAGAAGAAATCTAAATCGTTGTACCGCTGATATTTGGCTCTTTTGACTAATGAGCTTGCCGACCGCTGTCCAACGATGATCGCACAAACGTAAGAATGAAAATATGAAAAGAGAGGGCAGGTACAATTAGCATCAACGGATCTCACGGTAGGGGATTCTAAGGAAAAGCCTAGGTTTTCAAGTGTCGCGAATAGAAAAGATACCTGCGAGTCACCGGTTCATTATACATATACATAACAAAGTATCTCAGCGAGTGGCGCGCTACACTGGCAACATAGTGTTACACGAGGAGCTCATCGATGCTCGAAAATTATGCTTAAGAAATTGCCGTGTCACTATATAAATGCAAATACGGGGCGAAGATACACATCTTCGATTCGTTCGTTGGACGCACGCGCATCTTTCTAGGAGAGAGAGAGAGCGCGCACGAGAGAGCGCGCGAGAGAAAGAGAGAGCGGAGTATCGCACACAAAAGGAAAGAAAAGAAAAGAAAAAGAAAAGCGACCGATAGATTCTTGCAACATTCTCTCAATATGCATACGAGCGGTGCGGTGCACAGGAGCAAGGAACTCGTTAACCGTGCTACCGTTCGCCGAAAACACCCGGTAGATTTTTGCAGGGACCGAGGCGAGCAACGAAGAGGAGGAGCGAGTAAACGGTGGAGAGAATGGACGAGAAAAAGAAGAAAGGTTGCGCTCGCGCGTTCTCGTCCAGCAATACTCGCGCGGAGCATCTTGTACGTTTCCTAATCGCGTACGCGTACAGGGTGGCGCGCGCGTGTACGTGTACACGCACCGTGCACGCACTCACGCTCGCACGCTCGCACGCAGGACCCTAGCAGGCGCGCGAGAACACGCATGTACGCAAAACCAAGCATGCACGCACGCAGACAGGCGCGTCGCCGGCTGCGAAAACCGGCGTGCGAAAATCGTCCAATCGCGAGCAGAGGCGGGAGTTGGTGGGGCAGCCACGTGGTACCGAACCGGCCAATCGGGTGCGAGCCACTCGCGAATTTCGAGTCGGTTTCCCGCTAAACGCTCGGAGGTTCTAGTCGCTAGAACAGGACGGACAACAGGAGGGAAAAAAAAGAGTGAGAAAGTGCACGCACGAGAGCGGCAAGGAGAGACGGATAGGCTATATGCCGGATAAAAAGGAGCGAAGAAGAAGGAGGAGGGAAAAAAAAGAAAGAGGAGAAGAGTGACGAGTTTGCATCGCATTGCCGCCCTCCCTTCCTCCCTTCCGCCCTTCCTCCCTTCTTCTTCTGGGACACGCGAAATGACGGAGGTGCGAGAGAGAAAGGGTGAAGTACTAGCGAAAAAGAGGGAGAAAGAGGTCGCCGAATGAGAGAGCTCCTCGGACCTGGTATCGTGATCTAGCCAAAGAGAGAAGAGCTTGGTAGGAAGGTGCGTCGTCGTGGTCGCAAGGAGAGAGGAGAGGAAACAAGGAGAAAAAGAGAGAGAGAGAGAAAGAGGAGTCACCGAGTAGACGGTGAATCGTCGAGAGAACGATCAAACGCGCGTCCCTTAACCTTAAAAAAGTTCAAGAGTCGTTTCTGGGAAGACACGGTCTCTTCGTCGTGGGCTCTGTCCGATCGTTGGTCACAGTCATCTTCGTCGGTTTGTGTGATCGAGCTGGCTCGAGGGGCATCATCGTCGTCATCCACTACCACCGGAAACCACGCCGAGTCTGTGTGTACTACCGGTGCCGGAGCTTAGTGACAGACAGACAGACAGACAGAGAGCGAGACAGAGAGAGGGAGAGAGAAACGGAACGAAAGGGAGCGAGAGAGAGCGAGTCGGTTGTTGCATCTCGGAGCGAGCGGGAAATAGACGGCCGTACGAAAAGGAAAGGAAGAAACGAAGAAACAAAAGACAGTACAGGCAGAAACGCTCAGAAGATCGTCGAAGAACGTCGCTAAATACTTCCTGTGCCTCTTTACATACGTTTTTGGTGTGCGAAACGCGAAAAATTACGCCGAGTATTACCACGCGAGAAGGACAATCGTGTTCGTCGACGCCGAGCATCGTCTGTAATCACCACGAAACAATTCGAGGAAAGAAGCCACGGAGAACGACCGAGAACACGCGGTGCCGTATACGTTAACTCTCTCGCGTGATATCAAGAACGCCAAACGTTGTCGTTGTCGCTGCTGGTTTTCGCGGTACGTGTTTCGACCTACACGGACAAACAGTTTGAAACGGTCCCCGCGGTGTTCGAGTCGTGCGGTGCTGCTCGTGTTGTCGTCGTCGTCGTCGTCGTCGTCGTAAATTCGCCTACACTCCGTTTTAGGTGAATCACCCCCCACCCTCGCATCTCCTAGTCTCGTTACGGGATACTCGATCGTTTTCTCTTTTTTCCCCTTTTTTCCTCGCGTCGCGATCGCATTCTCGTTGGCTGGCATCGTGTGCACCGCGTCGTGTCGCATCGCATCGCATCGCATCGCATCGCATCGAATCGCATCGCATCGCATCGCATCGGATCGCATCGCATCAGCAGCGATCCTACTACGTTCGGACGCGTGACACACTGAGGTTGCAAATTTCTGAAGCCACGTGACCGAGACTTATCTCGGAAAAGCGGTCACTATAGCATCCAAGAACGAGCCTACAACCATGTCGAAGCTGTACGTCGGCAATCTACCGTCGGATTGTAACGAGACCGCCCTCCGGCAACTCTTCCAGGACCACAATTTGTCGTGCACCACGATCCTGGTGAAACGTGGGGGCTACGCTTTCATCGACTGCATCGATCAATCCGTGGCGGATCGTGCGATCGACAAGCTTAATGGTGAGTTCAGAACCAACGCAACGGACGAGATAAAACGATCGATTAGATCGCGTTCTCGCGTTCGCTCCTCTCTATCGACGCTTTCTCGCTTAGCTGATATTACCCGGCCTCATCGAACAGTATGCTTTTTACTATGTTCGCTCCTCTGTATATATCGCCGCATTTTACTGCTCGCTGCTGTTGCTATTCCACAGGGTACTGGTGTGTCGCGTACGCTGACTAAACGACGAGATATGGGAACCTCGGCCTGACCAGACACCATGGATTTTACAAGGCTTGATCATTTTCAAACGCTTTTACCGCTTTACATATATATATATATATATGTATATATATGTTATATATGTATATACATATATATATGTTATATATGTATATACATATATATATGTTATATATGTATATATATATATATGTTATATATATATATATATATAACATCTTTGTCTGCGCGTACGGTAAAATCACGCTGCTTTTCCATTACACGCCTTTCAACTAGTATGTAAGAGATTTTTTTCTAGTAGAAATATACGTATTCTGCACGCTTGTACATATTATGCTTTTCATCATTTCTTGTATATAATTATTTCATCGTACCCATCTCTGCCTCCTGTATATAAATCATCCTTTCCTATCTATAATACTTCTCGTATTACAATGTCTCGATTTCGTAATGTGTTGTATATACATATATATTTTATAACCTATACACGATTGACAGCGTTTTTCTGTCATCGAAAGTGTCAATCGTCAATTGTATTTTTCCATGAAAGGACAATCGCTCGATATCGTTGACTGTCCGATTTTCATGGTCGTTTCGATTACAGTGGCAGACGCTCGGCCCCGTTCTTGAATGAAAAGATCGTTGTGAACGAATACCTTACGGAAGAACCGCTGCTCGGTATCTATCGCTTTGAGAACCTCTGCGCGCGACCTCGAAAAATGCTTCCGCCGAAAAAATCCTCGTGTTTTCATTCAATATCTCTCGCGTAACGAAACTTTTTGACAGTAAACGATTCTCGGGGTCGCGAACATTCGACGGATCTCTGCGCCACTGTGATCGCGAACGAGATATTCCATTGAACTTTTCATATATTCGTTTCGCGTCGACGAGAAAGATCGACTCTTCTCTACGAATGCTCGTGTCGTGTGAAAAACTCATCCACGTGGTGAGAGAGGCGCACGCATCGGCAAGATGGCGAAGCCGGTTATACCGGCAAGGTCACGCATGTGGGTTCGCCTTAGAGATAACTTTCTGATAATCGTTCACGACGAGCGACGTGCGCTGTCGCCGATCGATACGATTGCCGGGTTTTATTATATGCGACAATAGTAATTCGTGTACCGAATCGCGTGTTATGATGGAATCGTGCGATAGATAACGTTTCCCTGCCAGACAGACGTTCAGATTAAATTCAAGTATTTGAAATTGAGTCGATAGTTGTATATTATATCGTAAACGAAGATATAAATTCCTCTTCACGGCTAGAAAAATATCACCTAGGGAAAACGTGGGTCTTTTGGGGCGATCGTTCCTCCCTCAGTTTTGCTATTGGTCGAAGCGACAATGTAAACGAATCAGATGTTGAACAGTTCTTTGCTTTGTCAAAATAATAAGCTCCATATTATATCGTAAACGAACAAATAAACTCCTACTCGCGGCTAGAAAGATATCACCTAGGAGAAACGTGGGTCCGATCGATCGAAGCGACAATGTAAACGAATCGTATGTCGAACAGTTATTTGCTGTGTCAAAATAATAAGCTCCATATTATATCGTAAACGAACATATAAACTCCTACTCGCGGCTACAAAATTATCACCTAGGAGAAACGTGGGCTTGATCGAAGCGACAATGGAAACGAATCGTATGTCGAACAGTTCTTTGCTGTATCAAAATAATAAGCTCCATATTATATCGTAAACGAAGATATAAACTCCTACTCGCGGCTAGAAAAATATCACCTAAGAGAAACGTGGGTCCGATCGATCGAAGCGACAATGTAAACGAATCGTATGTTGAACAGGTCGTTGCTTTGTCAAAATAATAAGCTCCATATTATATCGTAAACGAAGATATAAACTCCTACTCGCGACTAGAAAAATATCACCTAGGAGAGACGTGTGTCTGTTTGATCGAAGTGACAATGTAACGAATCGGATGTTGAGCATAGGTCTCCTTAAATAATGGCTAGAGATGCCTCACACGTGATTGCTATTGTAGAATCGTTTAGAATTCAATTATTCGGTCAAAGGAAAAATCTAATGTAACGAATCCCCGATTGCGTGTGCCGGACGCGTCGTAGAATGGCGAGCTAATTAAAAATCTCCATAAAATCAATTTAACGGACGTAAGTTACGGTACGGTTGCATTTTAGAAGCACGGGAATGGAATCGTTTTTTTCCGTCAAACGAATCGCATCTTTGCCCTGGGAAATTGGATCGACTAGGAACGATTCACGCTCTCTTGCGCGTTGTCGAATCCTCCTGTCCAAAAAACCTGGTCAAGGTCGCGTCTGTACGCGTGACGTATGGTTCCCCACTGCCTCCGTGTCGAGGTTAAAATTTACATCGTGAAATACCGCCAACCTCATCTCAACGTGCTCGTCGAAATTGGTTAGTCACACTCGTCACATTGGACGGCCATGCTAATCGAGTAAATTCAGATCATAAATTCCCTGCGTATCTTGCACGATTGCGTGCTAGGATTCGCCGGTTCGTTGTATTTATATTACGTGTACTTGGTTTCTAATCGTTTCGATTAAACAGATTCGAAACAGTTGTACAATTGGTCCTAGGATAATGTAGTCTTCGTCAAATTTAAGAAATCGGTAAATTGTATTTGATCTATAACCCCACGGGTCACAGAAAAAATGTCTTTACGTTGTCTGGAAACGGAATATGGTTGAATTTTAATCCGGAGGAACGCGCGAGAGTACCTATTTAATTAGTAAATTAAAATAGTTGCACAAAAGATCCTAGAATAATATACTCTTCATCAAATTATGCTCTGAATCGGTAAATTGTATTTGGTCTATAACTCCACGGTTCACGGAAAGAATATCTTTACGTTGTCTAGAAACAGAAAATGGTTCAATTTGAATCCGGAGGAACGCGCGAGAGTACCTATTTAATTGGTAAATTCAAATAGTTGTACAAAAGATCCTAGAATAATATACTCTTCATCAAATTATGCTCCATGGTTGACAGAAAGAAAGTCTCTTCGTTATCTAGAAACAGAAAATGGTTGAATTTTAATCCGGTGGGACCCCGTACGAGAGTACCAATTTAATTAGTAAATTAAGATTAAGCGACAAGTGTGTCGAAAAACTTTGTACACGCCTCGGCGAGCACAACGGCTGCAATATGCGATGCGCTAATTATTTCGAAGAGGGGTAGATTGCGCGGTTCGTGCAGGAAGGTAGGTTGTGTGGACATTCTTCGGGAGCGCGCTGGAAGCATCTCGCCGACACTGGATAACAAGGCCATTTGTGCATGTAATTGCAAAGCGATTGGTTTCGTGCTGAACGGCCGCAAGACAAACCACTGTCGCGCGTTCGTCGTTCGTGACAATCCCTGTCGTGCGAGATGCCAATCGCCGGGTAATGCTTCTCGTTGATGGGGTGGGTTTGCATTCTTTCTTTCGTGTTACCTTTTCAGCATATAATGGCCGTTCCTCCGAACGAATCGTTCGCGAGATCGTGTGTATACTTTCTACTTAGAATAGTTATACTTCTGACAAAATATTCAGCGCTGATTCGGCGGTCCCAAGCTGCAGGTACGAGACAGTTGCAAATATAAGTAGATGGCATGTAAAATGTAGCAAAAGAATACTAAGCAAAGGAACGGTCGGTTTGCTTAGAAGCCGGGTTGCAAGAAAGAGGCGCGGTACGAACATTGGAGCGGTTCATAGGGAATAGTTTTTCTCCCTCTATTTCGTTAACAATACAGAAGGCTCAGTCGTTGCTCCTGCAGCAGGGGTACATATGTATGCAGGGTCGATCTTTGGATACAATGCCGTGCGCGAAGAACGTTACCGCTGAGTACAGAACTAGTTTGGTGGGTCGTGTTACGTTTTAGATCGACTAAACTAAGGCTAGTCGCGGTTAGACGACACGAGAGCAGAACCATTGCATTCATTTACCTTTGCTATTCGCCATTTAATCATGGCTACCACCTCGTGCGAGCCGAGAATACGCGTATATAACTTCTGCACGATTGCCGAATGGAATTGAAAAACTCTCCGATACGGAGAACCGAGTAATTTCGTGGTTTTCTTTCCGCGCAAACTCGCAGCGATAGACTCTATCGAATGTGGATCAGAGCGGTTGGGAGGATGTGTATTTTTAATCGTGGTTTCGCAGTTGTCCATGGTTCGGTCGGCTTGATTTGTCGCGTGCCTGTGCGGGACCACCTGTCCTCGAAAAAAAGTTACCTGTTAACAGTGCACCGGTAACCGGCGATACCGATGGAACTTCGCGATTCGGTTTCTTCACGGGCATCGCGAGACTCGATAAAAATACCGGTTCGAATTCGAGGAAAATAATCCTATGTTTACATGCGCGATGCCGTTACGATAACGAGTACTCGGATAGATCGTGCCACTCGTTATTACTACTGTTATCTCCATTAAAATCTCGTCTTATCGGTTCTCTGCGCTCTCGCACGGGCACGTACGAGGAGCACGCATTTAACGGAAATGGTCACCGGTTAATTATATACAACGTGTACCTACACCCCGATCGATGGTGTTCAATCGATAAACGCATATTTCGAACCCGCGATGCAACGAACTTCGTATCTTGCTTTATCGGTGTTTGCCTCTATCGAACGCCAGGTCCAAAACTTTATCGCGTCCGTTAGAATGGATAAAGTAGGACGAGGCTTACTACTTGTTGCTTCGTAACGCGATATAACCACGCTCTCTGTCCGCAGTTTCTGCTGTCACTCAAAAATATAGTCAACGCGCGAATTACGCGAAAATCCGTGCGACGTGCTCGCGAATTCGGACGACTTTCCGACACGTGCTTTGTATATGTACAAAGTTGTTTTTCATCGTTCTTTAAAATTCTAAGCTCTCTCTTACGATTTTTTATAACTGGGAACGAAATACATCAATTCTGCCCCGCGAATCTTTATACGTTTACTATACGAACGATATTTTGAGTAGACGCGTGTACCATTTACAGAAATAAATATATTTACTTTATTTTTACTATAAGAATCTGTATAGAATCTGTAAGAATATGAATTTGCATAAACAAATTCGTATACGGTGACGTGGTCGCGCGGAAATGGTAATAGCGAACAGAAGGATATAAAAGACAGCGAGCAATAAAAATATTTTTGAGCGTTAGTGTACGCTCTCTCTCTTTGATCAGGTGGACGGTTATCGTAGTCACGGTTCCGGTCGGTAATAGATTAGTTGTTTCTTGTTTGTTTTCGAGACGCAGATCGGCAGAGTGAAATTTGGTTAGCCGGACGATAGGTTGAGAACAACGACGAAAAGAAGTTGGTTTCGCGCCGACATAAATGTACAGTTTAAGCGCAAAAAGTGCTTGCGCGAAGGAAGGAAGTGCTATCTTTAGAGCGACGAAAAGAGAGTGCGCGGTGTCTCTTTCCTCGTCTTCTTTTTCGTTGTAGCCATCCGCTTTCATTAACTGAATGCACGCTCTTAGGACCAGGAGCGAGCAGGCTATTGTGAGCAACGAACACGCTCTCGATACGCTACCAAATGAATGAAATGTAACGCCTTTACGTATCCTCGCGCGCGAATATGCTCGACCATCGCTAACAATATTCTCGACGTTGATCTCACGAATCTTCCACGATTGTAAATCAAGCTTATACATTCCTTCTCCAAAAATTCAATCCTTAGAATATACTAACAAGTACCATTACTCGAAATATTGCTTACATTACGAAATGTGTTGGTATCTGATTAATTACTAAATCTTCCTCGAATTAAGCTTAACATTAGAATATTAGAAAGTATTAGCATTCCTCTAAAATTGAATTTATTATAAGAATTCCTTTAACCTCTCGCCGTATCGTTTTCTTTACAATTACAGTGATCAGAACGTCTTTGTCCCCAAAAAGAATAATTATTTTCTGAAATCAAATTTTATTTCATTTAAAAATAAAGGCGTAACATTAATATTTATTAGGTTTCGTTTCAAAGTTTCTTGACAAGTGTAACTGGTTAAAATATGAGAAGGGGCTTAAATTGAATTTAAGTATTGTATGAGGTATTGTATCCATTCGATATCCATAAAAAGACAAAAATCATATGGAATGGAATTATTTTGTGTCGAGAGAAATGTTTAATTTTCGAGTGCAGAGGGTTAAAAGTTAAAAAGAGAAAGTGTATCGCGGTAAGACGTAAGGCGCATACTCGCGGGAAATTAACTAAAGAGTCTATTTCGAGTGTTTCTATATTGGCTCCGTCGGCGATTCTCTATTTCCTCCGGGCCTCCCACGCGGCCCGAGCTTTTTTCTCTGTCGAATCGACATTGTCTTCGTCTGCCGTGGCCTCTGTTCGTTCGAGGAACCTTTGAAGCCACGTGTTTGTTTTAGATATCCGGCCGTTGACTTGCAAGCAAATAACTGTCGCCGCGGCTAGATTTCGATTGAACGAGGCCGACTGCATGCTATCGGAGAGCTTCCTTATCCGTTCGCGTCAGTTATCAGCTTCCAAACTACACCGTGAACCGTCCCTTGTAATGATTTTTCAGTATGGTCGTAGATAATCTGCGCCTTCGACCGTTCACCGTCGTACCTTAACGTTTTCCGATATCATCTAACGTATCTTAGAAAATTATTCTAATTCTTTCTTTGATAAACAGTAATTTAGCAGAAAGAATAGTGCCTCCAATCTCGATATAGAACCTAACTACGGTGCTAGATTCAATCTTTAATTGTTTATGGATGATTTTAGTCTGAACTGTATTCGTACAATGAAGAATTTAGTCTAGTTTCTTCAGGCTTTATTTCGCAAAGAGATAAATTGGACAGCCAACACAGGAAGAATAGAAAGAGTTAAGTAACGCTATGTTCTAGTCTACAGAATTTCAAGCCAATCCCCGCGTGTAGAAATATTACGTTCGCGAGTAAAGTTCGAATTTCTCGAGACGTCGAAATAAAGAAAATCTTCGACCGTGAATTTCTCAGTGGCGCGATAACGGCCGACGATAGATATAAGTTCGTTCGCGAGGATAAAACTGAGGTCGATCCCGAAAAGAATTTCGTCAGCCATGGTGAACCGCGCCAAGAAGCTTTCCGGGGAGCGTGTTGCGTTCAATAAATTACCAACGAAATGATTTTCATCCTTCCACGTTTCCCCTCGGCTCGCTTGAAATCTTTATGACACAGCGATGGAGGAAAAAAATGAAAGAGAAGGCAAGAAAGGGGGTAGAGAGAGAGAGAGAGAGAGAGAGAGAAAGAGAGAAAGAGATGAGCTACGTCCGCCAGTTGCGGTGGCAGCGAATCTGCTCGGCTGGCCCCACGTGCGCGTAATTGTCAGGTACGAAGAGAGAAACCCGAATCTTTCGACAGGTGTCAATGAACCGGACAACGACGTATCCATCGAAGGATAACCGAGAAAGACAGAACAAAATGATGATCGCGGTAGGCCGTAGCGCAAAAAGGAGGCATGAACAGCTCGTTCGCACCTGCCTCTGTCGTATACTAAACGGAGCTCACGGTGATTTCGCATTTCGTCAACGCGAAGTTGCGAAACTGATTTTTGCCACCGCGAATCTGGAGCGATCTTTCATCTGGACCTTATGTGGGCTACAGAGTGTCTTCGAATCCGTGTACACGGAAGTTTCTCCGAATAGAATTGTCGTTTCCATGTATATTTACAAATCACAGTGATCCCTAGTTACATTGATCTCCATTTTATTGTTACGCGCACAATAAATCAAGCACTATTGTTAATACCCAGTTTCCAAGGCTAGCGGATGCTTAGCTTTATCGGCAAGTGCTGTGTTTGAGCGCTACATTCCTAGGTTTATCAGTTGGTGGTCGCCATTTTGTTGTGGAAATTGGAAGTTCCAACGGGCCCGATTAAAGTAGACAGATTTCGTGGTTCACCGAGAGTTAATTAATATTTCCACTTGGCAAAGATATCGCGTGATCAAATGAAGTTTTGGCAGGCACACAGATTTCCATGTACGGGTATATTTTTCCGGCGAAGTAACTTCGTATTGTTTCGCCCAGCATCTTCTTTCGCATGCCTCTCTGATACTTTCGACGAGAAACCCTGACCTTTCGTATACGAAAACAAGAGATTAGTATGAACAGTTTCGGTCGGTGAATTTGCAAGTTGAGCGGCCGACAGTTTTCAACTTCGGCGTGGTTCGGGTGATCGTTCGTATAGCGAACGGTATCGAGATTATCTCAAGATAACTCGAATCGTACGAACACGATAACATGTGTAAACCGACGATACGACACGACTCTTCGATAGGATATGTGGCGGAGCCGAAAGAGCACCGAAATGAAGGGTGAAGGGAGACGCGGCCACTCATCGCAGAAAAATTGCATCGGCGTGGCGCCATTAATCTCCGAACGAGCGGATATTATTTTAATTCTCGAGTCTTGGACCGAGTTTGTTCCGAGAAACGGCGTTCTTTGTCCCGGCCGGCTATCCGAAAGAAAAGTGACCGAGTGATTTAATCTATGAACGAACGAGAAGCCCCAGTCTCTCTCTCTCTTTCTCTTTCTCTCTCTTTCTGTTGCTCGCCGTTTCCTGCGCCTTTTCTTTTCTTCTTTCCATTGGCGCGCGTTCCTTTTTTGCCCCGCCGAAACTGTGGCCGAATCAAACGGCTCGTACCGTCAGCCTCGCCCAAGGAAAATCCAGGACCAGGTTCGGGACTCGAAGCTGCTCCAAATACTGCAAACTCTGTCTCTTAGTTTCCGGAAACGAGATTCAGACAGAAACTAATTTTTTCTATCTAAGTGGACGTTTATCGAATGTTCAATCGTTCTAGGCGTATTTTAGCGGGATCACATGAAATCTTATGTTCAGGGGGAATAGTGTTTATTATAAAATACTAAATTCTATCGAATGTTTTGAACATTTTTACAAGCTATAATGATTCCGGAGCATACGCGATAAATGCAAACATAAAAGGGAAGCAACTAATTATGACGAGAACGAAAGATCTAATACAAAGAGCGCAGCTCTGTATGATAGAAGATGGATCGCAGTTCCGGAGTTCCGCAGTTTCTGAGAAGATGGATTCGAACCTGATTTGTTTCGTGAGAAATCATTTTTCGAAGAAAAAATGTTCGAGTTAAAGGTCGCTTCGAGGTCGTGGTACGACACGATTTAAAAGATTCGGGGTGACGAAGTGCTAACGGTATGCGAACATGCAGCCCACCAAGTATCGATACAATTTTGGCTTAAACATTTTTTGAATTGCACTGCCGGACAAAACTTAGAGGGAACGCCCTGTGTATATTTCAGTTTTGAGCAATATGACCCGGAATTGTGTCTCGGAGAAAGTTGGCAACCCTAGTGTCCGTTCCGTTGAGGATCATTTCGTAGATACGTGTGCTTCTTATCGAAGAATTCGTTCCCGATTACACCACTAAATGTCTAGGGTACCGATACTTCGATCTTCCCGTCCGATAACGGGTATCAACATGCATACTTCGAAAGGTTGGCTCCGGCTTACCGTACGACAAAGGCGCCGGGAGATAGGACCCTCGAGCGTGTGTCTCTTTCATCTTGCACGGGGATCCGTACCGTCCACTTTGTACAAACGTGAAACCGTGAACTTTGCCCGGGATTCGATAAAAGCCGCGTTATCGGGACTCGCGTGCCTCGTAATTTCGTTCGTTTCATTCACCGGCTGAAAAAGGAGGTCGTGGCTTCTCGCGTGCGCACAATTAACCGCTAAATAACCGTATAAACTCGCGCTGATAACTATTAAAGAACATCTTTTTGCTCGGTTAACGCCGCTAATTAGCGGCACGTAGAACTAATTTTTCCGATGGAAACGCGTCGACAAACCTCCGTCTTGAGCGCGCGCGATACGTTCCGTGATCCGTGGTCGTTTGCCGCATGATGCAACAGCGTCTTCGGTTTTGTTGACCATGGAAAGTCGGAACATGAACTTGGCCGGCGGACTGTAATATTTTACGGCTCCGATAAGATATCCGTATAATTGTGCATCGAAACCACCACGTAATAATTGAATTATTTCCATGGTCTCGCGGAGGAACTCGCGCGTCGTCTTCTTCTTTCGTTCGCGCGGGGTGTACGCGTTCAGGGCGAGACGTTCGCGATTCATTTATTATGCATTGCCCCGAACAAAATTGTATTGTACGTCGGTTAATCGAGATTTACGAGCCAATTGTTTCCCTTCGACGCAACTGACCGGCAAGACGATGCTCGATCGATACTTTCTTTATTTTACTTTACGTTCGATTCGATACTTTTCTGTAAATACGATAATTAGACAGCGGATTTGATGCACTTGCGACAAAAACGAGTAGGTGCAATTTAAAACAGTCGAAACGTTAGGAGAATTTCAATAATGTTGTATTATTTTCACAACGTATTAAACATATAAGAAAGAAACTAAATGACTATCGCGTTAACATCCGCTGTCTAATGATAATCTTTCGGAAAAGCTCCTTTTGTGCTTGCAACTTGTTGCAAAGAATCTTGTTGAATGCGATCGAATGCGAAGATTAAAATCCAAACGAAAATAAAAATTCATGGATAACGAATTGAAACACAGATTTCCAACTGTTTTCCAAAGAACTACTTGTAGCTTATATTTCGTGCTTCCTGGTCGTTGTTACATTTCCCATCTTCTACAAACATGTTCTAAGTCTTCTATCTTACATGTTCGCAACGGATAGGAAAACACAGCAGCGAGACAGCTGCGCAAATCAAACCAGCGAATGCAACGAAGAATCATTATCTTTATATACACGAACGCAACACGAATATAAAATTTACATGATATCCTTCAAGATTACTTTTCGGAGGTATGTCGAATACTCCTCGTTCATGTTAATGGCTGCAGCATACTCGTACCGCGTTCGTTTTTTTTTCGAATCGGTCCGTATCGATATCGATTTCCTGTCGGAGGGCGGAGGGATCGGAGAAAAGATATTTTGCGTTTCGCGCGCTTTCTGCGGATTCTCAGTCAGGACCTATCTTAACGTGCGTGGGCCCATTCGCTTCATTCGGCAAACTAACCTACCCGTCTAAGTAATCCATTGTGCTCTTCGTGCTCTCTTTGTGTGGCCGCTCTCACGCTGAGAGCGCGGCAGAAGGGTGTGCGAGAGGGAGCAGGAGAGAAGAGAGGCGGCACGGGGGAGCGAGCAGGACGGGACCAGAGGGTGGAACGGAGGATGAAAGAGAGGGAGAAGTATGCCACAAGGCCAACCGAGAGTCTGAAGCAATTTTTGCTGTACTCTTTTTTTGCCAGACCGAAAACGAGCGTGGCTCCGGCCGACTAAATGCTCCAATTTTATTTACCGACGCGTCAAGCCCTGTCGATAGCCCCGCGATGCAATTTCCGAGCGAGCACGCGCGACCATATTTCTCAAATTTTTCTAATTCTTCGAGGCTGCCGCGTGCTGCGGCGACGCACGAAACCCGGGGAGACATTTTCTGGAACCATTGGCTCCTGACGACGAAACGACACGCGTTAGGGCGAGCCGCTGACTCGAAGAAGCGCCGAGATCGGAGCGCACTTCTTCGAGAATGAAACACGGTAAAGAATTTCAATCAACTTCGTGCAAAAATTAAAAAAGGAGACATTTTTAGGAAACAAAATTTTACCGTATTTCTTTGCTAACGGAACGGTGTCAAAAATCGAGTATTTTTCTTAAAACTTGCAGTTTAGTTATTACAGTTTCGTTTCATATTCTGATCGTGTTGCCGCAACTTTGGTATGGTCGTTAGGGTTGAAAATTCATTCGTTTCTTCGTGTTTGTATTATAAAATGTGCTTCTTCGAAGCATGGAATATACGGGGTGTCTCGTTTAACTCTGTCGCTTCTAACAACTACGTCGTTTATACGGATACAAGGAAATATTTGCAGAGAAAGTTATGCGATGGGTGGGCGAAAGTCTGTGTGGACGAAGGTCATTTTTAGGACGAACACAATGACCTATCGCGAAGGTCGCTCGAGGACAATTGTAATGGGAAACCGAGCTCGCATGCAACTGGCAACGCAAGTGTTCAAAATGACGACCTTGGACACGAATATAGCGATGCGCCAACAATCGGAAAGAACACGAAAGTATTCGAAGAGTGTTCCAATTTATTCTCCATCGCAGCTGCCCTCGAGTGACCTTGAATTACCTTGATAATCGGCCATTGGATTATCTACATTTAATTGAAATTAATAACTTGTTCCTCCCAGTTCGCGAGTAACTATAGGTTGCATTTCTTGAGTCGTGAACAATTTTCCAAGAAAACAGATAGCGCGTCTTCCACGGCGATATTTATCTTTATCTGCTGAAATAACATCCATCGGCCTATTAGCGAGCGCAATATCAATTTCTTGGGATTCTCGGAAAGAAAGAGTTTCGGCCTCTATGCTTCTTCGGTTGCACGTGTTTCTGCTCCTTCTCGTTTTTTTCGGTGACGCGTTGTTGTCCAGATACGTATCAACCGTCGTACATCGTGGTTAATTACGTTACATTAGGATGAAATATACGTTGCCCGTTCAAGCAACAAACGTTCCCCGGTAACTTCATTAGCGGATCGTAATATTTACCCGGCGAGCATGTAATACACGTTCGACCATCTGTAGTTTTGTGATTCGCATCTCGCAGTTGTCTCGTTGTCCGAGGTTATAGCACCACGGGCAGTTTCACCGATATCTTGTACATTACCTGCTCGTTAATTATTGATATACACACGGGCACGTACATATATTAAACACACGTGCACGCGACTTTCACGTGACGAATCGCCTTTAACCACGCGACCGGCCGTGTAAGTTTATCCCCAAATAATCGTCCTTTAGACCGGGGCAACGTTCATGATCGCTTTGAGGTCTGCCCACGTTTCCTCGGTCCTGGAATTCCTCGCTGAAGAGCCAGTAAAATAATTACGGCGTTGCTCGTGGAAGCACGCGATCCTTTGGCGGAAGTTCGACCGTTTCGGCGCGTCGCTGACGAAAACCATCGCGTACACCACCTCCCCTGGAAAAGGTTGCGAAACAGATGAATCGGCCGAGCCGTTGACAATTAACGGAACAACCCTAGCTCTCGCGGTTATGGGATCGAAGACGAAAACGACTCGTTCGGAAGTGGAATCGGCGAAGATCGCCTGTTGAATTCGGGCAATTTTGACCCGTGACTCACCGATGCAAAGGATTTCCGTGGGACTGAACTAGCGAGTTGTAACTCAATAGTAATTTATGTACCTAGCCGTGCCAACCGCTGTGTCCAAGGCATCGGTATTCAGCATCGGCCTGGAATGCGCAACAGGAACCTGTTCTCATTCCCATTCCCATTCTTGCTCAGCGCTACCCAAATATTTTATTACTTCCCCGTGGAGCCCGTGTTCTCTCTCTCTGCTCCTCTCTCTATCCGTCTTTCTCTCTCTCCGTCTCTCCTTATCTCCACCGCTCGTCCTTCTAGCCCGGTCTCCGTTGCTCTTCGACCAGCGCAAGAAACTCTTCGCTGTTATGTCATCCTGTACAGTCCGCCTTATCGCTGTAACAGCATTTCTGAAACGGCTGGTTACATCCCGGGTCCCGCGAGCCCGATCGATCGTTGGTCACGCCGAATCCGGGACGTACGTATTTCGAATCGGTAAGTTCACAACGAAATTCGTCGCTCGAATGCAAGCGGCCTGCATCGAATAACCGTCCCGCGGGATATCAACCGACGCGATACGAAAACTGCTGCATCGGCGGCGAGTCGGATGTACAAACCGCTGGGCTACCTTCCCCGTGGCAGGCTATATCAGTTATCGTAATGAACGGTATTTCTATTAATACCGCGTTATAAATAAACGTCCATAGCTGCGTGGAAATAACTCTCTCCCCGTAATCTTCCTCGTTAACCCAGCTGCCCTTGCACCGACGTTCTTATCAAACGCCGAACATTCAATAATTGACGATCAACGCTATCGGTGAAATGTGTTTCGACGGGATCGCGAGTCGGCGATCGGCAAGCACAGAGCGCGCAGAGCGCGCAGAGCTTGAGTAGATTTAAGTTAGAAAACCAGTAAAACGTAGCGAGAGAGAAGAACAAAGAGGAGAAGCGGAATGAAATGAGAGAAGGTATCGCGCAGGGCAGGAAAAAGAGGGAGAAGGAGGGAGAAGGAAGGAGAGCGAGAGGGAGAAAGAATGAATATATATTAGGTGGGTTGCGCGACGACCTCCGGATAGCTCTCCTAAGCTTGCTCTCGCTCGCTGGCCCTCACCTACCTGGCAGTTTTCGTTGTAGACTAAAAGGAGGGAAGATGGCGGGCTGGGAGGAGGGAGGAGGAAGGAGGTAGGAGCACTAAGGAGACCTTGAAGGCTTGCTAGCCGGGTGCCGGCTAGTACTGACCCACTATAAAGGCACTTGCCATCCTGCTCGTTCAGCAGGACAATCTAGTATTACCCTCTCCCTCGGGAGAGCCTGCTAACCTACTCTCTTGCCCACATACACTGACTCGATCCGAAAACTCGCTTCTAGACCCTGGCTGCGCTTAGCTGAAACAGCTTCTTTCTCTCTCCCTCCCTCTATCTCGCTCGTTCTTCTCCCTTTTCTACGTTGCTCCATCCCTTTTGCCCTGCCCGTTCGCCCGCTCGCTCTCTTCATCTCGATCGCTCTTTCTCTTTCGGTCTCTCGACCGCTATCCTTCTTTCTTTTACTTTGTCGTCCCTCGTACACTGCCTTCCCTATCTTATTTCCACTCCCTCTTTTCCGTTCCGTACCCTTCTCGTTGCCGTTCTAATACCACCACTGCTACACCCCTCGTGTCGGCGCTGTGTTTCGCTTCCTCTCGCTCGCTCTCTTTCTCGTCCTTTTTCTAGTTCGCTCTTTCTACTCCCTCGTGAACCGGCCGTGCCGGTGTGCGTGTCTGCGTGCGAGCGCGCGCGTATGCGTGTATGCGTGCCCGTGCCTCGTTCAAACTCAAACACACCGGCGACGGTCCCGCGCGTACGAACCCCCGAAAATCCGTGTGTGACCGGGTAAGAAGAAGATGCGCGCGTTCCCGGGACACGCGTGTGTGCGTGCCGAGTGGCTGGCAGAGTGCGTGTGCGCCTCTCCTCTTATGCATGAATTTCACCGGTGCTTAGAAAGATCGAGGTAGAGGGCTCGGCGTGTAGCGCGCGCAAACTATGCCTGTGTTCGTAGGGAGTACCACCTAGCATAGCAACTGCTGTTTCTGCATTTCTTAGCAGCGCGCCCCATACGAGATGCCGGTATATTTTAAACGTATAACGGGTGTCCCGCTCTCGAAAGGGATGCACGCGCGTTTTCCGGATCGCCTCTAGCCCGCCGCTAACTTGCTTGCTGGGAAGCTTCCGATACGACGACCACGTGAAATCGGGCATGCAAGCACACGTCGAACGCGACGCGACATCGGAATCAAATTAAATCCTCGTCAACCACCTCCCTCTCTCTCTCTCTCTTTCTTTCTTTCTTTCTTTCTTTCTTTCTTTCTTTCTTTTTTTACGTTCACTCTTCACACCTTGTCGCGAATTGGCTTTCGAATGAAACCTGTTGTACTCGGCCGAGCAATCGTGCATAGAAACACTTTCGAATATTACTGGTACAGGGAGAAGATGAGATCGTTCGAGGGGAGACTCGACACGAGACATACTAAGTAGCCATTTAGGTGCTACTAAGCTTTTTTTTATTTCATCAGGCTTCTCGTTCGCTTCTTTCGCTTTCGAGTGTGCACATACTCGCCAGCAGACACCGTGTCTTCTTCCTTCACTCTCTTTCACTTTGCGCTTCGTACACGTATTTTTCATTCATTCGAATTCCCAAGCTATATCGCCCGGTAGATTAGACTGTATACCAGACCAGATCGAAAAAACATCTTTGTCAACTAACAAAGATTTTATTAAACTAGCCATATACGTACAATATGTGTTTAATCATGTTTGATCGTATCTTTTGGTTGCCTTTGCGCTATCTGTAACATTAATGTTCCTCTAAAATTTCTCTGAATGTCCATTCTTTGCTCGTTAATATATTCATTTGTAGTCTTAAAATGAGAATTTGTGCAAATATGTAAAATACAAAAGGTTTTAAATAATTAGATATTTTGGTTGGCTACGTAAGGGTTAATAGACTCCTCGCAGCATTGTTCCACCACACGCCATTGTACCTACCCAAGTTATCTACCTAGTTTTTCTGAGAGACGTGGTTTGTCCAGGAAGAAATACGAATTTTAAATATACGGTTCCACTATCAGAAAAGAGGAAGCCCCGCTACCGACGCTAACTGAAAGAACTCGAGGAATCTAAGGATTTTCATCTCGTTATTACGAAACTGTTTACTTTAGTACGCATAGGCAAATTACTGATAACTAGACTGCGAATGTTTATGCAGTTTTCAATTTTTGTAGGGAAAGTTTAAGACATTGGGATCAAATATAATCTGGTCTCCGGTGGTAATAGCCTTTGTAGATACGAAATAAATAAAAATCGTACTCGATTCGATCGAATTTAATATTATAAAATTTTTTGAATATTTTTAGAACCCATAAATGCATAAAGATACGCAGTCTACTGATAACCTTCGGTTGGCGGAGGGTGGGTCCATTTTGACCCAGTGTTAGAAGCGTTCCGTTTATATAAATTTTAATCTCTTAACAAGAGTAAATATAAAAAATTTCTAATGGATATTTGATATTTGGAAAAAAATGCAAGCAGCATTTGGGTTTGTTTAAATTAAAATTTTCTGGAATATAAAGATTGTTACTATCGAACTTTTGCCTTAGTTTCTGCGAACTCGGAGTCCTCGAAAGGAAAACCTCTTATTATTAATAGGATAATTTAAATTAACACCGTAAATAGAATAAGATGTACATATGCATGTTAACATTGTACAATCGGTAGAAATAATTACACGAAAGATCCTACGACAACGCCTAGTTCATTTTCGAATAATACTTGAAAACAACAAATTGTGGTTAATTTATGATTTCACAGTTTAAAGTGATCCATCTCGCAATACAAATAAAAAAAAATTAGACATTTCACAGCATTTTAGAACAGAAATGGATAAATGTTTATCTTGAGACTTAAGTAAATTTTTATGTGAGACTCGAACGATAAAAAACCGCATTCATATTTATTATTTCTTCCGTTTCATCCATTGGATATTTGCAGATACGAACAAGGAATATTATAAATATTTTTATTCGGTTTCATAAGGGTAGATAATACCGAGAAGTATGGGAACTTCGACTTGCAGACAAATACTACAAGCAAAGGGGTTAAGAAAGAAAATGGTGGAATAACGGTAGGACCGAATATTGTTGACATTCTTCCGGTGACCTTGGCTGGCAAAGCGCCGAAGGATACTCGCTCCGAAGCAAATAAAATTCCTGAAAGGGAGCTTAATGGATGCCGTGCCAAATAGTTTCGTGCCGTTGAATCACATTTCCCGGAACGAATTAATGTTTATAACGTATTTTTTAATCGGAACGCGAGACGGCGACAAGCATCGCCGTGCGAATCATAACAACTAACCCCAATTGTAAAACAGAGCCGAGCGACACGAAACAGAAGGAACAGGCACGAAACAGTCAAATTTATTTCGTAATGGGAGAACACATACAGATGTTACTAATTCGTAATTATTAAACTACGAACCTTTATGCAAAATAAAAATGTTCTGCATTGATTGTGGGAACCAGGAATAACATAGAAATTGGTTTCATCCCTTACCGACTTTGTTACATTAAAAGCAACGTTGCAAGTAATTATTTTAACCCTACAACTTCGAAATACAAGTAAATACATGTTATTTGTTCTGTAACAAGAAAACATGAAACAAGAAAATAATTTGATTGTCCTTATGCTTGTTAAAAATGTTTTATGATTCCATCCTAAATGGCATGCGATTACATTTATGTGCCGTTTTCCGGGGTGTGGTATTTTGTGGTTTCATGAAATATTGCTAATACAACGTTGAAATTCATTAGCAGCGGTTGTCCTTTGTCGCAAAGTTTATAATTAATCGTTGAACAGGGCAATGCTATCGTCGGAAAATAATTACCCCCGAACTCGCAGGCGCGACAATTGCAAAATGTGCGAAACTCGATAGCCTGAATTTGTCGTTTGTCCAAGTCTCGATCCCACGATCGGTCCGAACAAAAACGTTCGTTTCGTTACGCTGGTGTTTAATAGCTTCGTGGATTTTTTTGCAATACATTCGGCGAGGAACTGGTTAGGGAAAATTAGATGGGACCTAACTGGCAGAAGACACCTGGCGCCTAGGAAAGGAAATACTTGTGTATACATGATAGGCGGCGTAGAGACCCTTCGGAGCATGTCGAAAAAAATTTACCAGCACGAGACTATGACCATATATACGTTCACATAACCTCTTGATCCTGATTAGAATATGAGTGAGCCATACGATAGCTTTGGATCATTGCGAGCGTTCCTTGCACCGTTGGACACTGCTCACGTGCAAAACAGAACCCGGAAGCAACGGTCAAGTTCTTCTTCTTCTTCTCCTCCTCGGGTCGGAACCGGTGCCCAGCGTACTTTTCCATGGGAAAATCTTCCATCGGTCTTTCTGACCAGGGTCAGAGTTCAAGCGAACCGCGGATTCAAACAGGTTGTCCGCACTGACCCAATGAACTAATTCCTCTACCCTCGTCGATCCTACACACAGACGATACACGAGTGCACTGTTGCCCAGTTACACAGATGCGATGCTCTTCCTATCTGCTGTCTTATTCATCAACTACATGTATGAATAAATCATTCGTGGACTCGTTTGAAAATAATTTTTTTCATTCCTCTTTATTTCAGGATACACCTACCTGGGATCATCCCTCGTTGTCGAGCCGTCCGTAGCTAGTGGACCGAAGAAACGGTGAGTTTTATCATTGACTACATTTTTACGATACCTGGGACTCCGTTTAGCCGAACTTCGGCAATCCAAACGCTACTGTTGCGCGGAAAAATCTTTTTATATTAGCCATTTAAAATTAAACATTTCTTCCGACCTAGATTAATTCCATTCGTCAATTGAATTCGATATCAATATCAATTGAAATTGGTGCAATACCTTGTGCAATACATAAATGTTTAGTAATTGTTTAGCTACCAAAACATTTGATAATGCAAACGGTATTTTGAATAATGGTAAAGTACTAATTACTGAAGCACAACGTCTCGGCTGTAAGAGTTTAATTGTTTAATGTGCTGCAAATGTTTGGATACCAGTGAAAAGTTTACGGTCTATTATCTAAAGTATGTATATTTTTATCGAAACTGTCGCGTCTGCCAACATGTTCCGATAAACCGAGTCCCAATGTACAGGGCGAACCACGAAGCGCGATCAGCTTGGATTATTCTGCTGCCAGTGGTTCGAACGGAAATTTTTTAGCTAGAATAAAATGGTTCAAGGACATAAGCCGATTATACCAAATTGTTTGTCAACCCTTTTTTCTCCAGAATCGTCAAGATCACCTTCATCTTTCTATAGGTAAACCTAAAATTGTTTTACACCCACCCTTTGGGAGATACTATACCATAAAATGTATTTATTCTTCCATCCGAACCAAAGAAACATTTGAAAAATATGGCGTCCACTAACAGCAATGCAAGACATGACTTTTTGTCATGAAGAAGTATTTGTTATCATTAGACTGCGGATCTTTATGAAAAATAAATATGTTCTGCATTGATTGCGGGAAGCAGGAATAACATAAGAATTGATTTCATCCCTTGACGACATTGTTACATTAGAAACAACACTACAACATTCTTGAATTTTTTAAATCTTTTATTGTTTTCTACTTCAGCCAACCAATTTCTTCATAAATCCATGAAGATCCGTAGTCTAGTTATGATATTCCCTAATAAATGGGTGTACAAAAATTGTAGGTTTGAAAAAAGAAGATTGACAACAAATGTGGTAGAACCATTTTAAAGTTCTTCTTGAATCATGTCAGCTAGATAAAACAGTCTAAGCTGATCACGCTTCGCGGTACACTCTGTATAGAACACGCATTCATCCACTTCGCGTAAGAATTTCGTAATAAATTACAAACGTGTACGATTATAATTTTCATAAAGTATTTGTTGTTCTGTTCATTGTCGGCCGATAATTCTCGCTCTATACGACTACCGAGTTAACAAACTGAGGGAACGGTTGCTCGTTAAATAAATTAGCCATGAAAGTATCTTGGGTTATAATTACACTTAGTTTGACTCGTGGAATATTGTTAACCAGCGCGCTTTAACGCTACACCTACCGACCATCAAAAGTGACCGATGTGTATAGTATTATAAAAATAACAAGATTAAATTTACTTATATTTTGTGAGATTTTTACTGTAATACATACCGGAGTCAAAAAATATATTCAATAAATTCCCATGAAAACACCTTTACAATTTCAATAATTGTCGAAAAAATCTGAAACGGGTCATTTGGCCCCTCGTGGTAGGTTTAGTGTTAAGGCGGTAGACTCGTTTCCAGGTTTCTCGATAATACAGAATGGGGGTCTTCGGTAGACAAAACCGCTAAATAAAAGATCGATCTAGGACGCTATCGCCCTCGAAACTCCTATTTTTTCGTGTACGAGGCGTAATTTGTATTATTCGGCAGCCTATAGCTATGAAAATAGCTACACGCGCAATTGCATGCTTCCAAATAATGCTAGTTACGCCTCGTAAACGAAAAAATAGGAGTTTCGAGGGCGATAGCGTCCTAGATCGGTCTTTTATTTTCCGTTTTTGACTACTGAAAAAACCCCGTTTTTGTATTATCGAGAAATGAGAACGCGAATCCCGCACCCTCGCAATCCTGGAGAAAGGAGTCTGCTCCCTTAAACGACCGTAAACACTGAAAACCGTGCAGGAAACGCTCGGCTCGGGATTACGCTTTTATACGTGATAGATTACGAATTGATCGTAACGAAGTTCTCCGATTCGTTACGGGTGCCGCTACCGTTCCGACCGGCAACTTGTTTCTCACGTGCCAACAGTCCATTTGTCTTCTAAAAATTTTATGTAGTCGCTTACACAAACTTCCGTGAGGGGGTTATTAACCCGGGCGCAGTTTCTCGATCAAAAGAAGAGATCACGCGTAATGCCGGCATAACGAGGTGCATAATTGGCCGCACGCGAGTAAATGCGCGCGCTCGCGCACCGCCTCGCCCCGTCACTATACACACAGGGCGAGTTTCGTAGCCGATGCCGAAACGTGTCCAAGCAAAAATCGTTGAGGATTACCCCGCAGTGGAACTCATTCTCGGCGACGAATTTTGAATAGACGTCGGTCCTCGTCAAAGGGCTTCTGCCACGCTAGGGTCGGTTTCCGCGAAGTAAAACTGGCCAATTACTTCAATTGTAGATCCGGACGAGTACGCGGCGAAGTGTTCCCCGAAGAGCGAAACTTCGATACCGATTCTCATGCAAATACGCGCGGCAAGTTGTTTTCGTGGCGGTCGATTTCATGAACTTCACAGCGGGATACAGCGAGATATCGTGGTAGCTTCGTCGCGACGTCGAGTCGTATTCATCTAGGCGAGTTTTCAAACGATGAATCTAAAATAAGTCTGTATTCTATTCTTCGCATGCTACCTCGTATCACGGATCGCTGGTACGTATCACAATTCATCATTCTCTGTGGCATGTAGTTGTTTCGTTCGTCTTGCTCGAGGTAATGTCGGTTACTTTTTTGATTTCTTTATATTAATTTCGCCGGAAGAGGAGTTACTGTTGGCGAGGTCGTCGCACGTTCGGCCAAGCGAATGCTTTTTTTCTCTCGAGAACTTTCCACGTCTCGGTTCAATTACAGAAACGTTTGGGAGCCTCTGCACACACCGAGGCAGCCTCCTCCTCGACGGTGAGGCAGGCGTTCGAAAAAAAATGTGGCACCTGCCTTCTCCTTACGAGCGCGGAGCTCTGAGTCCAGGCTGCTCGCTCGTGCCACAACTGCAATCTGTTATTTCACCATCCCTCAAACTCTCGCTCCTTTCTCTGTGTCTCTTCGCGTTTACCCATACCACTGGCTGGCTACTCTTGCCACAAGAAGCCTTATCGCCGATACGAACGTGCAATCGTATAAACCAAGGATTTGTTGCTGCCCGTAACGATACCCGCTCGAAGATAAGAGCAATTAAAGACAACATGCAGAGACCGGACAGTTTAACGAGCTGCACGAGCCAACACTTTTTCCGCTGGCACCGCTACCAAGTGATAGTTGCGAAACGTTCGGTACGAGGACGAAATTGAAGGTATCACGTCGTTCAGCCGGAGTCGTTAAAAAAAACGTGAAATTACGCAGGATCGTTCTGCACAGTCAACAACACTCCCTGTAACGAGTTAGTAATTTAGTGGGCTCCGACTGCAGTTTCTACTGTTAGGGCTTGACTGATGCCGGAATCCACATAAATGGCATTCGCTCTTTCAATTTTCTACCCTACACATTTTTATGTGCATGTGTTTTCTCCAAGTAATAACTTGTTGTCGTTGTTGTTGAACTTTCTTGTTGAAGGATCGCTAAAACGCCATTGAATGAGGATAGAATTTCTTGCACGAGCTAAAAGGGTAATTATTTGCATTAGCGGGTCAATGACCTATTTATAGTTCAATAACAGATTTCAAGGTCGTTGAAATCGCTGGGGTTAGGTCGCCCGGCGAAGGACGTCCGACGGTAACGTGTACACGAAAAAGTTGTTCGGAAATTTGCCCCCCAGCAACATATTTCAAGGTCATTGCAGTCGGCGAGGAATCATCTACTTCCAATCAATTATTCTTTCTCGTTAATCATTACTTTATAGATGCAATATTATCAATTTTCTGAAACTGAAAACCTAAACACAGCTCACATGTTATAAAACAATTTTTAAAAAATTCAAGATACATAAACGCTTCTGAAGTGACCAGATAAAAAGAAATTTTAAATATTCGGTTGAAAACTTGTTCAAGTGTTTTCTTATTTAGACAAAGTCTTAGAAAGCGACGCTTCGAAGAGGAAAAAATGTGCATGTGTCTCCGTTGATCAGCTATTAATTAGTTTTATTTCCATCGATTACATAACGTAAAAAAATCATGATGCCTATTGATTTGATTATCCGTGCGCAAGATTGACACGCTTTCTCACGGATCCAATAGCAAGGCTACCCAGGCAGGTATCAATGAGGGCAGTAACTGGCACTTGCGACTGTATCAAAATTCATTCGATGAAACCTGCCGGTACCCTTGTGCTCATTAAAATTGGTGTGACAAATGTAACCGTTGTCGGAGCGAAGATTCCGGCGTGATTCGTAGTGAAAAGATTAGACGGGGAGATTGTTATTCGACAATAGACGAGGAGCTGGCAGTTCGTAGCGATCGGTCTCCAAGAGTTGTCTCTAGGCTGGCAATTCGCGTGTATCAGCCCTCGAGGAACGAGCGTTGTCGGACCTTCGTTTTCTGATGTTTAAGAGCCGATGCATGGTTAAACATTCATTTCCATATAAGCCGATATGTTTCAAATGTAAAGCACACTCGTACAGCGGCTACAGTGACGTGAAAGATGAAAGGGCGAGATGAAATGATGAAAGAAAAAGGAAGACGCCGGCCGAGAGAAACGAACTGGTACCAGCGGAAACTAGTTTAAGAGAGCTGGGGATCTCACCCTTCGAAAATCTTCACAATGATTCCATGGGATCCGTTGTGTTTCTGATTCTATCTTCTTTAACTGGCTCTATCGGGCCTTCTTGTGTTAATCCCGGAGTTGTGTAACCTTACTTTCGTCCATGAGTGTGAGAACCGACCGGAAAACTCTTCTCGAATAAACGTTATGATTAGACAAACAAAATTCGACAGAATTTAGTAGAATTTCTATTTATCTCCGATCTGCAAATGCTACTACCATTGGCAATAAGATTCCATTTTATTCCACTTTCTTAAAATTTGTCTACAAAAATTGCACAAACATCCGCAGTCTAGAAATATTTTTCTATATTCGACGCTATACGACTCTTACGAAAAATCATGTACCAACATTTACTACAAATTATCGCTCTAACATGATAAAAAGAAAGGATTATCAAGAAGATTTTTCTGTCTATTGTTCTCGGGAATTATTGATGTACTTCGCAAATTGCCCAATCTCCCATTGCGCGATCGCATTCTCGAAAACTCAAAAATTACGCACACGCATAATGAGATGACGGCAAAGCCTGTCCTGGGTTCGATGAATGGCGGTGCACTTTGCGGTGCATTCGGACAATGCAGCCACGTGCAATGCACGATGTCGCCTTGCGCGCATGCATGTGTTTGCGGTAAACCGGCCCGTGGAGGATGCAATTGTTATCGAATTATTAGGTCGAGTTATAAGTGCAACTTCCGCTTCTCGCTTGAACTTGTTTCTGTGCAAGACGTCTTGAATTAGTTGTCGATTGCAATCAGCGGTTACACGTTTGATAATCAAAATTGAGATGGTTGTAATGGGTAACTCCCAGAAACATGATGCGAAACACAAGATTTATTTGCAATTTCTGATGAAAAATTACGAGAACGGTTAGAACAGAAAATAATTTTGCAATATTACTACAGAGTTTAGAGCTTGAATTTATAGACACTTGTTCTGCACTTATCTTAACGCGATTACTTTGAATCCACAGGAGACATAATAATTTTACAAAACGAAACCTTTCTCTCCAAAAAGCTGTAATGAAATTTGTTTTTAATAATTGTGTCGCGTGCGAGCGATGTGTCGAGTTTGCCACTCGAAATGACTTTTTCAATTTTAACCCTTCAGAAATAATGTTAAAGATGTTACCGTATCGATCGATACGATCTCTTTGTATGTTCTCATAATTGTCTTGAAAATCTGGAAAGAAAGTAAGCGATTCATGAATGAACTTGGGATGCGCTGACGTCGTCGTTGAAGGGTCGATAAAAGCAGGACTAAGTAGGTGAATACAAATAACAATAAAAAAGCAATGACAGAAAGTAGTGCAACAACTTGAGCGATGCACGCGTTTGGTTTAAAGCATTGGTAGGAAGTGAATGAAACCAGTATTGTCGATACCGGTGCATCCCCTATCGTAAACTGCACGCGCGTGCAATGGTATTTTCCACTTGCATTTACGAGAGGTTGCACTTTTCTGATTTGCATAACAAGGGTCGTGCACCTAGCGACTCGTATCAGGTCAGTCAGGTTGCATTCCGAGAAGGGTGGAACGGGGGTAAGACAGACCCCTGCAGTTGGTAGTTACTCGCCCGACTCCGATGCACTTTGTTTGCATTTCCTCTACTCGGGAGAGCTCTCGTTTGTCTATATCGCTTGTCCCCTTGAATTCATAAACCGCAAACAAGCGTTCGTGTCACGAGATGCGGAACAGGAGAAGAATAAGTAGAGAAGGGACAAAGAAAGAAAAACTAAAACGGAGAAGAAGAAGAGACGAAAACCGCTACAGAGAAGAGAAGAGAAGAGAAGTCGCCGGAGATGCATCTCTTCCAATTCGTTGCGATGCACTCTTCTGTTCGGCCGTGGCTGGCTCTCCTCCTCTCGTTCTTTCCGTTCTTTCTCTCTCTCTCTCTCTTTTCTTCGAGTGAATCGTTGCACTCGGCGCGTGCCAACCTCGTGCCCTTCACCGGTGGTGTGTGTCCCCTCCCTCTTCTTGCATTTAATTCCGCTTCTGCTCGTCCTCCACCCCTTTCGACTCCCCACTTTTCCCAGACCACCCCGCCCAACCCCGCTCCCCTCCTTCCACCCCTTCTCAGCAACCTCCCCCTGCCGCCACCTCCTCGTGCCATGGTGCATCCTGTATGCACTTGTTGCGTCAATGCACAGCCGGCTGCTTCGGCACGCAGGCGCGACTCGAATTTCTGAATGTTGTTGATACTTTTTTCTTCCTCCTCATCCTTCTCGTCCTCTTCATCCTTCTCTTCTCCTTTCCCTTTAGCGGAAGCAAGAAAGGAACGACGTGTGCGCTCGACGCGTTTCAAACGCGATACGATTATTACAGGGGACGTCCTTTGACACCGAAAGCGGATGGGGACATTCGATACCGAGACGACGCGATTACCAGCACTTGTCGCATGACGTATCATTGCACGCATATACACGAATTGCACTGTACGCACTTTTCCTTTCCTTCGGACAGGGTCGGCAGCTTTTATCTCAAATCCGTATCAACGCGCGGCCATGTTGTAATTACGCGTGATATTTCCTTCCGACCGGATCCATTTCATTAACATTTTTGTATTCCGCTTTAATATATTCACAAAGGATTATATAATGTCGATAAGAATCTTTCATATTAATTGATAAAACTCCATTATCGATGAGCGATCCTCTCGCACACAGGCGATCCCTTCTCTCCGTTAAGCGTTGTCCTGTCACATCAATTTTTCGACGCATAATCACACCGACATTTCCTCCCTTGAATTTCAAGCAGTCGGTGCAGTCTGTTTTCGGCTCGGTGTCGTCCTTGAAATCTTCGATTAATCTCAATTCGAACGCTCTCTGTCGCGTTAAGCTCGCTGCAAAACCGCGCAGGATGAATGGCACTTCGCCTGCACTTGTTGCATCCGCGTGCAACTGCGCTTCCGCGCACGCGCCAACCGTCGCACGAAAACTTTCCTGTGCTTCATCGCCGATGAGCTTCTTGCCAACTTTCCAATTCGGCGTACACATAAGGTTTATCGGGAGCGCGAACATTCTGAAACAACACAGTATCTTCCGCAGTTAGCAGGACGTAGGGATGAGAAACCTTTGGACTTCTTCCAAGGAATGTGGAGCACGTGTTCCCGCTGCAGTCTCAATCTTTACTCGCTATAGCTCTGCGATTCTATACTACACTTTCCTGCTTCCGGGACATTTAATTCGTTTCTCACTAATCTGAGGAGTTTTGATTATTCAGCGAACACGTATGACATGTGTTTGATTAAAACTTTAACCATGTTCTTGGTAAACATCGTACAAATTAATCGAAATGATCTTCACTCGATTAGGTACTTTCCTCTGGTTTTATTAGAAGAATCTGAGGATATTTTTATATTATTTTTGCGACTATATAAGACGATTTATAAAAAGAAAATACATTTTCATTTCAGTATTTTACAATTGACGCGAACTATTTCTACTTTGCTAGTTATACATGGATATAACTACGTAACAATTTCGAATATAGAAGTATCTATTTTAATCATTTTGGAAGAAACCCTTTCCAAATTCGTTCAAACTTGGAATCCCCCTCAATTTGAGATTACAGAGATAATGGTATGCATTTATGAGCGGAGTGCGTGTATAAAATCGTGTAAAAATGAAATCGGTACGATTGAGGTTTGTTAAAAACACAACTACAGCTGCACTGACAAGAGCTTATGTGTTTGTTTGGAATGAAAATTCTTCAAAATGAAAGGTTCGGATTCAAAACATTTTCTAAACTTTGGAAAATTGACTTCGATACCGAAGTTGTGCGGTTGCGAAGTAACAAACTCGATGAGAAAATATTTGTTTCTTAACGTCGAGATAAATAAAACGATACGAGCGTTAATGGGTGAAGGCTATGCATAAATTGTGGCCCCTGGTGTAACGACTCTCTGTGAATTGACGCGTATATCTATAGCTGTGACTCGGGTCAATAGAGAACTGGATCCACGCTCTTTGCTACCCTATACCTCTTTCGATACCCTTTGCTTTTGGTCGGGTCCCGGCGATCCTCTTGTCTGTGAGAAGCAGGCCTAGCGTCTTCGGTCGAGGAAGCGAAAGTAAAAACGATACATCGGGACCCATCCGACAGGATCCACACGTTCCGATGTTTCCTTAAAGTATCTTCCGGCGAGCCTCGAGGGACACGATATCCTAATGAGAAGGAGCTGCTCGATACTCGGCAGCTCGTACAGCTGCGTTCACACACGTGGCTGAGACGAGTGTTCCACGACGTTGCTTTCTCAAGAAAGTTCTATTGGCGAATAGACACCTGGCTCATCTTTGACACGGGTCGCTATAGTAGTTTCTTCATTGATATTCTAATTCTTCGAGGATCTTGACATTTTCTTTGGGCCCGAGACCTCGTGTCAATTTAACGTGTATATTAACATAAATACCACCATTTTATCTACAGTGTCAGCGACCCAACGAGTTCTACAACGTCCCTGAAACTTCGTTTCAACAGTCGCTGGGAAAGTCCATTGTATTATTTCGTAATTGAGAATTCATTTGTTGCACGGACTTGGATACGTGCTGTTACAATTTCGCGGCGTTTCATTGTCGTCATTTGGATCCTTCGATAGTTATCTAGCTTCTGCTTTAATTTGTGGAATACACGGACGGTTCAAGGGAATCAAGTTTAATCGCTACACACAGATTCCGTAGAGGTTCGTCGGTGTCGCGTTTGCTGTGCGACTAACTGAAACCGGCGTGGAAGAGCCTTAAAGCATAAACCATGCAGTTCCAATCAAAATTACCGATCGGATGCTTCGGGCTGCCAGACGCGCAAAGTAATTTACGCCCTTAAATAACGCGGCAGAAGCGAAAACGCGATTACCAAGCAAACCCCCAAGGAGCATCAGCGAAATAAGTTTAAAGGCTCACGGAAGTCTCTCGCTGGTTAAGGATTCCCGTCACGCGCGATCAACGAGTTCATCGAATGTGTCAATTCCTTGAGCAGGACCTCGATTATACAAACTCCCAACGTTCGACGTATCAACACCATTTAATCTCGGGAGTAAAAGTACGTCTAAAAATTTGAACGCATCAAAAATTATTTTAGGCTTCTTCTTAAAAACATCCTCGATTAATTCAAACGAAGATTGTAAATGCTATTGTTGGCGGGACAATTTGACATTAAACGCGGAACAAATTCAGGACGATATATCATCGTAATAAATGTTTTACACGCACCGTAACGCCACAATCGGAACAGCTTGCTTCCGAGTAAACGATGCTTTCATTAAATCCTGCAGGTTTTCGGGCGGCGAACAATGTTGCAGGTCATTCCTCCTTGTTAATAGCTATTAATCATGCAGGGAAAGGGCACGTAAGAACATTAAGTCGGAACGCGCAAAAATGCCGTCATGACGATCGCTTTTTTCAGCAAAAACCCCGAGAGATGGTTGTCTGTTTTCTCTTCTGGTTCGTTTTGTTCTCGCGGTCTGTTTTTATCGGGCCGATTTCTTATCATACGTAGATCCAGAGATGAGCAGAGATCGTCACGGTAAAAAGAAAATTACACGGGTATGCGCGTGTACAGACTTCGCACAATCCGCAGGTGTAAAGGGCCTCGCTTAATTATCTCGAAATTGAGGTACGCTGACGTGCAATAATTGTTATATACCCTCCCCTCTTCGGCGTTCCCTCCTCCCTTGTTTTCGGTCTCTGGCCCGGTTCGCCGTGGCCCTGTGTGTGTGTTCGGCGAATTTTCTCGGTGCCGCAAATGCCGATAGTTCCGCTTTAAATGCGGCGCAACAGCCGATCATAAAATCTTACACGGTGTTGCGCGCGAAAGACGCGATTTTTGTAGCCGAATGCAGCTGCCGCGAACCGGTCTGGCCAAGTTACGCTCGACGCCTTAATATCGAATTGTTCCACTGGAACCGATTCGCTTTTTATCGCCACTTCGCGTACCCGACGGTGGAAATTGATTCTCGCGATTGTGACCGCGGTTCGCCTTGATCGCTCAATTCACCCGTAGAATATTCCCGCATCTTGCACGACGGTCCTCTATGACAGCCCGATGAGAAAATAGTATAATTTATCAGAGCGTGCGCGCGTACTCGATGCGAATGCGGTGCTCGACACGCGTAATACTTGTATAATGATATGCAGTTTTCTTCCGAGATCTTATCCGAGAAGAGTGAAAGTGAAATTTTGAGAAAAATCGCGTCGGGACGTTCCTCTCTTGACAAATTGAAACCTTGAACGGTAGCTCGTGCGGAGGTAGCATAAAGGTGATTTTAACGGCGATGCCTCTTAATTGGCGTGACCGGCGCAAAAGGACGCCGTGAAAAAGGATCCTTTGGAATATGCACGGATCACGGAAGACGCTGCACCTGGCCACGACCGACCGGCCAGATGCGTATCGTGGCGACGCGGTTATTATTAATTCTTTTTTTCAGCCGGTACCAGATAAACCGCAATTAATATGCACATCGCGAAGTCGTCCAATTAACCGCGGTACCAAGCTTTTCCCCGACGCGCACGTCGACAGACCGACTTTCGATCTTCGTAGGATCTTCGGAGGAATCACGATCCGACGTCGCATCATATTTGTGGATGGCTCGTTGCTCGAAAGAATCCCGCGTTCCCTCGACAAGGCTAAGCGTAATTTATTCCGTAATTACTCAGTCTGACGTAACGCGATCCCTTCCGCGAAGAAAGTGGTTCTTGCTGGACGCGCGGAGCATAACGATCCTTGAATCTTGATATCGCTTTGACAGAGCAATTGATCTCTCTCTTTCTCTCTCTTTCTCTCTCTTTCTCTCTCTATTTTATTCTTGCTTCTCGTAGTTTTCATTTGTAATCATAGAAGATACCGTAACCACATCCCTAACCTAAATTCATCATCCCGATATTATTTCATCCCCCTATCCTCGAGTATCCTACAACTTTCCTTTTCCCTGTTCTAGGGGTAGCGGCGACGCCCTACCAGAATCTTCAGTTGGCCAAGTTGGCAGAGGTTGGAGGTGAGTCATTATTCCCAGCGTTTTAGATCCCACTCACCTGTAAGACAACCGTTTCTTGATTCTGAACGTCCTATTGTGTCGTGTAAGACATTGTCAAATGGAACGTGTCGGAAGAGGGAGATACGGGCGTTGTTTACATAAATAGTATTTGTATATATTCGTTGTCTCGTAGAGTACTTTTCTTTGAATTTTTATCGCTGCTTCGGGTTTGATATTTTAGTAGAAAGCTATAAGTAGTACTTGGCACGTAAAGCGACGATGCGCCTTCGGTTTGGCATACATAAAAAACAACCGCTTGGAAGCTCGCCGGTCAGAAGCCTTGTGGCTAGACAATGGCATTACCGGATTACACGCGTAGTCGTCCACGCATGAACGTCGAAGACCGGCGATACCGTGTAACGAATTCTCGACATTGGCCGATTTCATCGACAAATGTACAATTAGTTGATGCTTAAATATTTACGAATACGACACACCTTTAGGTATACGACTGTTATAATATTATTTATCGTTTAGTAGATTTTCTCGAATTTCTCACCGCGTTAATAATCGCTTAATCGTTGTCCCAATGCGAAACAATACGAAATATGTTCTCGCGAATTTTCTTTAAAATAACGGGTTCGAGATCCGATTTTCTTCGCCGTAGGCCAGCACTGGATAGAAACGGGGAAAGCTTTTCCAGCTTGTCCTGAGACATCCGGGCTCCTGGTGCGAAAATTCTTCAAGGGTACGTGGCCACTATTGATTCCAGGGCTCTGCCACCCTTACGCACCCTCGCATTTCTCTTGTCCTCTCCCTCCCTCTCTCTGTCTCTCTCCCTTTCACTCTCTACCCCCGATACTCTCTCTCTGTCCCCACCCGAAATTCTCCCCTACACCCTGCACACCCTTCGTCTTCCGTGCTCCCCTTGGAGGACCCTTTCCTCCTGGCCCGAATTACGTCGCTCCTCCTTGCTTTCCTTCCATCGGTTGGTCCACCCTGGAGGGGTAAAAGCCTCTCTCGTTCGTTCCCTTCGTCTCGGATCGTTCGTTTCCACGGCCGTCCCAGTTATTAAACTGCCCGTTCCACAATTCCATGGAATCACGTGGACGATATCGCCATCGGAAATTACGTTTGATAAGAGATGCCTAACTAATTACATTTAAATTCCGTGGAACTTCGATGGCTGCGCGTGACCCACGCCGCGCAGAAACGATTCCGCTAATCCCATTCGTGTAATAAGCGTACATTTTCGATATTTTCTAATGAAAACGAACGAAGGGGAGGGATATGCTTCGAGCATGCGTGCGCGACACGTGGTGAACAAGTGTTCCGTAAGGACGCCTAACGGTCAACCTTGAGAAGTCCTGCGGAACAGGGATAGTTTCGGCGAAGGTCAACGCGAAATCCATTAATTTTTATGCGCCCGGAAACCATTTGCCGATCCCACGCCACCTTCTGGCCACGCTTCATTGATACCGATATTTACGAGCAGCTCGCAACTATTAATTATCTTTAAACACTGCCCGAACCTACCCCAACCACCATTACCCCGAAGAACAAAGAGCCCGGCGCGCGCTGCTGCGCGATTCGGGGTAAAAGTTTTCACTCTTGTCCAGATGCGAATGTCGAAATTCGCTGTTTGGTCGAAGGACACGGTATTTATCAGACTCTAGAATCTCGATTCCTCGAAGGTGTACGACGGGGGCGACGTCGTCTCATTTTTCTTCGAATTCGCGATCTCTCCCCGACAGACCTCGTTCGATAAAGTAATTTTTACGTAGTCCGTAAACGTGAGAACGATAGCCGGCCAAGGGGGTGACGATTTTATAGGCAGCCGAAGCAAAAATAAGTCACGAACCGTGGAAGACTGTTCTAGGAAGCCGATGTGGATTTACGCTTGATGAAGAGGATAATCGATTGATCATTTAGGGAATTAGTTGATGGGGACTAAGCTTGTAGAAAAAGTGCACAGGCAGATTTTAAACGACGCTGCCCTCTACCTGTTCAGACGTTCGGCAAGCTTCAGAACATTGCACGCGCGATAAATTATTGAAAATCGTGTTGTTAACGTTCTTATTCAACCCTTTCCATTCGGAGCTATTTCAAGTGGAAAATGAAACATTTCTTTCTAGCTAGAATAATTCCATTCTATACGATTGTTTGCATTTTACGCGTATTAAGTTGATGCAATTTGCTCGTGCAATACTCGAATATTTAATTTAATAACGTAAAAATTGCTTTACATTACTGATACAGCGATACTCGGTGGTGCCTAAGAGATTTAATCGTTTAATATTTAACGGCCGGTACTACCGCTAAATAAAGTTGAATTTGCTATGGAGCGACAGGTTGTTCAAAAATTAACATGTTCCTCGGGTGAATGGAACACGATGTCTTTATCGGTCATTAAAGTACCCTGTGCAATAAAAATTCACAGTCGTACGGCATCGAAGATTCATGTTCGAGCGGGCATTACAACTGGACGAGATCTACTTGTTTACAGTGGATCGACGTCTTCCGCTCCCCTCGCGGCGTGTGTGGCTCTTTTTTCAACCCGCAACCCCCTTGCGTAATTCGGTGATTTGTAATCATCGTTTGTTTTCTTCCAAGAGATTATGACACCAGCCACACAGGTGTGCCATTCAGGTCAGATGCAAAATAACCGGACTTCGGGAACCTTGCGATGTTGCAATCGGATGCTAGCTTTTGTTACGGATCACCAACTATCGCGTAAAATATAAAATATTAGGTTGTTCCAAAAGTTTCTTTCGGAATGTGTTTCTTTAATATCGTTAAATAAATATTAGGTTGTCCCAAAAGTTGGCTTTCGATTCATGCGCATAATGCAAATTCATGTTAGGAACTGCTAAAACGTTAACATAAAGATTATCGCATTGTTTGTATTTATTTAGCAACATTAAAGGAACACATTCCGAAAGAAACTTTTTGAACAACCTAATACTTTATCTACCGGAAGCCTATAAATAGGATTTTCTTAATAGACATTTTATGCGATAATCCTAAGCAAAACCTTAGGTACCGTTAAGTACGAATACCATTTTTCTAGGACATTTTTCTTTCCCACTATGCTCTTGAAAACAATCAGGACTTTTTGGGCTCCGTCCACTCCTGTTCTTGGCTGTTCCTCTCATGTTCTTGGCTCAAAGGAATACATCAGAGGAACAAATCATTTAGAGATCATTGTAACATCGTATAAAGAGAACCATATGGAAGCAAGCTGACAATCCACTGTCGTCGCCGAACGGTAAACGTTCATTTTATTCGTTATCATTGAACGTATGGTGGTTGAAGGCGAAATGTCAAGAGACCCCCCCCCCCCCCCCCCACCAATAAAATATTTCACCAGCTTTACATTGGCATTTCCCTTGAATCTTCGCGATGGGAGCCGTCAGGGTTAGTTTCCGTTCTAAATAGGTCCAATGTAATGCAATTGGGGAAGGTATTCGGAATCGTCACAAATTCGGGTGTTGCGCGACTCGGAATTCTGTGAATGATAAATCTAGTTCAAGGATAACACCCTCGTCATTGCCGAAGATAACGACGACGAAACGTGAGCGTAGAAAAGCCACGAATACCCGTGGCCGACCTGCACCCATATACCTGCAGGCATGCACAAAAGAAAGGCGAATCCTTCCTTTCTACCTGTCCGAACAAAGAGAGCTCCGTAACGGAATCAACCCTTTGCCTCCGCGGAGAACCAGAAATCGGTATTTCGTCGTTTCTTTTCTTTTCCCGCGAAACTCTGCGCGTAGACTCGGAAACCCACGGTTGTCGATTCGAGAGCTAATGAATCGTGAATCGAATGTACGTGAAATAACGCACGGCGGTGTCTGTTAGAAAGCACTGGTAGTTGGGCACTTCAAATCTCTCCCTTTCGGGTTGCAAGTTGATCGGAGAAGTGCTTTTGATGTCGACAAGCCTAGGGGTGAAGCGTTACATTTCTTAGCTACAGCTGATAAATTCAATCCACGTTAGGGTTGGGACAGACATTTTTCAGAAACAAATTTTTTTTGTTACTCGCTGAATACGATTATCGATTGTTTTGTCAGGATCTCGCATCGCGTCCAATCGAATGTATAATTTTTTAAATTTAGAGTCGACTCGGTGTTTGAAAATATTTGAATTTTTCCTACGAAACAATCGAAGCTACACAATCCATTTTAATCGAACAAATATTTACGATATTTCAACGACGGAAACGAGCAACGAAACAAATGCTGGTCGCGAACGCGTTCAAGATCGCTGTCTTTTAACGTCGACTTCAATTTCAATTTCTGATCGAGTAAATAAATTTCTGCTTACTCGAAAAGAGGGAGGGTACCTTCGAATTTCAACTTGGATATAACGCAATTCGTCCCTTACTTCCAAAAAAACTTAATATACGCCGTTGACAAATTTTCGTCTTCTCCGGACTGATGAACGGGAAAGAAGATCCAATAAGTGCAACCGCGAAATAGATCCTAGCGCATGGGGTTGACGATAGAAAATAAACTTAATATACGCCGTTGACAAATTTTCTTCTTTTTCTACGGAATGATGAACGGGTAAAGAAGATCCAATAACTGCAACCGCGAAATAGATCGTAGTGCGCGGGGTTGACGATAGAAAATAATCTTAAAAAAACACTTAATATACGCCGTTGACAAATTTTCTTCTTTTTCTACGGAATGATGAACGGGAAAGAAGATCCAATAACTGCAACCGCGAAATAGATCGTAGTGCACAGGGTTGACGATAGAAAATAAACTAAAAAAAAAACTTAATATACGCCGTTGACAAATTTTCTTTTTCTACGGAATGATGGACGGGAAAGAATATCCAATAACTGCAACCGCGAAATAGATCGTAGTGCACGGGGTTGACGATAGAAGGGCGTAGAATGAAAGATCGATTGGAGAAGCAGAAAAAGTCCATTACGCACGGTGCCTAGATATTCGCGTGGAATCTCGAGTTGATAGGAAAAACAAAGTCTGATGTATGCCGGCGACCATCAGATGGCGACGGCGCTCGCGACCAATGACTCGCGCGTTTCGGCATTGTCCGACCCGGTATACGTGTTCGAATTGCCAGCAGGCTAGAACAAGGCGATGGATTTGGTTGGATAAATTCGAATCTATCGGCTGGCGCGTGTTGTTCGGCGAGTTTGGCGGCCGTAACGACGAGAATGGGTATATATCGTTGTAGCATGGCATTCGCAGGAAGAAAATGTCGTTCCGGTTTCGGTATACCCACGCAGGATAGTCGAGAGAGCCTTTTCCTATTCACCCCTCTCTACAGGCTTTACACGCCGACACGCCGCTATGTCTTTGGTGGGGAGGAACGGTAAGGCTTCCCCTAGTTGGAGAAGGAGGAACAGTTCGAGTGGAGGGGAGTGAACCTGAGGCGGGGTGGGGGTAGATTGGGCGCGGCCTAGGACGGCCGCGCACCGCGTTGTTATAAAAATAATATCAGTATAGCCAGAGCGCTTTCTCGTTAGATACCCCGGCCAATATAGCCGCCGACAGTCGAGCACGCTGTTCCAACCGTGTGCGTGTGTGTGTGTGTCCGCTTCTTTTCCCGTACCTCTATACCACCCGTCTATCCAACGTCTATCTCGCGCATCCGATAGCTGTGCATCAATCCTCGTGCAAGAACATCTCTGTCCTGACGCGCATTTACGCTCTCATTGATCGTCGCGCGTTCGTCGCGATCGCAACCTCCGCTGATCGAAACGGTCAGCCCCGAAAACCGGGAAAGAGATATCGGAACGATAAGGGTGTGAGAGATAGAGAGAGAGAGAGAGAGAGAGAGATAGATACAGAGAGGAGAGAGAGAGAGAGAGAGGGGGGACGTACCCGGCGGAAGGGACGCGGACGGACAGAGATAAAAAGAATAGACCACACGGGGGCGACGGAGAGAAAGAGGGAAGACGGTAGCGCGCGCAACGGAGAGTAAGAGAGAGATTCGGAAGAGAGTAACTGGAGAACGGAGAGGGCGCACCCACGTTTACGTGCGGAGAGAAAGGCCAGTGTCATTTACGAACGCGTACTAAAACGCACGGGAACGGAAGCCAGGTGTCGTAGGCGCTTCGTGTACGACATAGTAGAACCGCGCACACCGGTATCTTCGCCACGCGGCCGGATTGATCCACGTGCGTCGAAAATACGTTCGGTGCTTACACCGTTTGCTACCTCGCACACGGTTAGCGAGGACCAAGTACTCCGGCTCTCGGTGGGATAGTCGTTTCCTGCCGTCGGTGTTTTTCGTGTGGTGTCATCGCGTAGAAACAAAAAAAGAAATAAAAGAAAACGGTGTTCATCGTTCTCCGAAAGACACGGAGAGAGGAAGCGAGAGACGCACAGAGAGACGAGACTTGGATAGATAGGGAGGGGGAGAGAGTGAGAGAGAGAGAGAGAGATTGAGAGAAAGACGAAGCGAGCAGTAGCGGGAACCGGATAACACACGGTCCCGGAATCGTCTCGAGCGACCAATCACGTACGAGCTCTTGGCTGTCTCCTCCGTTCAGTTGGTAAAAGTGCTCGCGCGTCTTCGATACGTGGAGGGATTTCTTGGTTGGTCGGACGAAGACGGATAGAGGAGGTAGCGCGCAACAAGGACGCAGCGAGTGGTGGGAAGAGAGAGCAAGGGGAGGTAACGGTAGTAGAAAGCCGGAGGAGCACAGGCAAGGAGAAAAGTACGGAACTGCTCCACCCGCGCGAGTTTCCCTTTGGAGGTCGTCGGGAGAGAACGAGACAGCCGAGAATCTATCTTGGAGGAGCCGGTGTCGCGGATCCACTCGATATTTTTTATTATCTCTCTTCCACGCAGTCTCGCAAACATTTTGTCACGCGTGATTCTGTGCGTCGATGCGAAAAGGGTGAAAAATAAGAAATAAAAAAAAAATAACAACACACCGAGAGAGGAGCGTGCTCGACGAAAGGAACGAAGGAGGAGGAAGAAAGAGAGGGGGAGAGCGAGAAGGAGAGGGAGAACCGTGCGGAGGACGAAAGAGGAAGGAGCACACGCGCGAAGGAGTACGAAATTAAGGAAACGAGAGAGGACGCTACTGTACGGACAGTCGGGGTGTGCTTATACATAGGTCGTGTCGTGTCGTGTCTTGGTCGCGTATACGTAATACGCCGTGCGTCCTATTTTCATTCTTTTTCTTGCTCTTCGATCTTGCGTTCGCGATCGAGAAATCAGCCAGTGTTTAGTGCCAGTGTTTGTCTACCTCAGTCGATTAGCGGCAGCTAACGGAGAAAAGCTGCGTTAAAAAGATATTTAGAAGAGAAAGAGGAGAGAAAGATATATATATATATATAAATATATATATATATAGCATAATATATATATCTATATATATTGCACAGTGGTAAACCGCGCCAACTATTGTTGTAAATATTCCCGAACCGGGTATTCGTGTGAGATTTACAACGAATCAACGATCATCATGTCCATGGATAAGTTCGCGGAAGGTGGCATGTTGCAGAAAGAAATGGAGCGTTTGGAAATCGAGGAGAAAAACGGCGATACCACGAGGTAAATTAGTCATCCTCTATTTACGAATCCGTAGCCTTCGTATCGTATTTCCGGTGAGGTTAGAAATTCGCCGACAAGGCCTGTCGTCGATCACGCGCGCGCCGATGAAATTTCGCGCCTTTTTTTTTAATCGAACCGCGATATATTGATACGACTTTTTGGATTTTCTTTTTTTTCGCAATCGTACACGTTTCGGGTTTTCTCACAATTATTTTTTATTTTTTTTTTTTTTTCCTGTATACTCGGAACGCGTGTAGGGGGTCTGCGAAATTGTTCGAATCTCTCGAAATTACTCCCGGTTTAAAAATAAACTGTTCGGTCACCGAAACGATAAGTCCCGAAACGTATTTCTGGTTTTGCCTACGCTGTGTCGGAAATCTTTTCGACGCCCTGTCTGTATGTACATCGCTGCGAGACCAGATCGATAACAACAAGTGTAACGAATATCAGAAATCATTGTAACGGTTCCTCGTATCGGTACACAAACACATGCCGCGATTAGGCACGCCCGTAACATTCGACTTTTGAAAGACGACGGAACGTTAACGGTTCCTCTCGAACGGATTGTGTCCAGCAACTTCTCGTCTATTCGATTTAATTACGTAAGAGCAGAAATTTTCGGCGTGCCTCTGATCGCGCTCTCTAGATTGCGTCTGAATAAAACTGCCGCTGAATTATTTTCTGCGCGCTGTTTGAAACGATCGTAACGCGTCGGAAGAAATTTCCTTGTTTTTCGTGTTAACTTTTAGAAAATTAATCGTTAAGATAATATATTATCTTGCTCGGCTACGTGTCAAATGATACGTTAGTTTATTCGAACAGCCAAGTAACTTGTTCCGAAGATTATTTCATTATTCGAAATCCAAACGAAATCGAATAGTTTTTCATTTCAAAACGCAATTTTGAAAACGAATGTAAACTTAAATCAGCGTATCTAAATTCAATAATTTAATAACTTCGATAACCTCCTCTTGAGGTGAATTATTATTTTATTCGAACGATTACGCGAATAGAATATTATTTGGTTTAAACGTCAAATGAAAATAAACTTCTGAAATATAAAATAATTCATTGTTTCAACTGAAATGTTGTAACGTTGCCGAAGATACATTCGCTGTATCTTGAAAATCGACTAGGGCTACGAACGAAGATCCACGATATAATTACAATTCGATTAATTAAATAAATACGAAGTCCAAGGTTCCAGGTTCTCGCGCGCGACAGGTACGAAACGATTTTTCCCTTCCGTGTAACTTGTTGGTGGGTCGCTTAATACATAGAATTTGATTGTTCCTCCAGTCCCCCGAAGAACCGGATTTTTAAACGGAAGAATGTCTTCTAAGTGTGCCACGGCGCGAAGCCTCGTTATCAGAGGCCGTCGTTTCGTAAGAACTGATTCACTTGCCGATATCTCCGAAAATTGTATGGTAGACCACGCCGCCAGAAGATGACTCCCGTTAAATGACTTGTTTTTCTGGAACATTTCACCAACGAGAAATACTTGCCTCCCATATTTCCGGTGTCATTTTGCAAATAAATGTACGAGATCAATTTTAATATTAACGTATTGCCTGCCGAGAGGGTCATCAAACTGTTCAGAAGCGGGGAAAGAATATAAGTTTCAGCGAAGAAATAACAAATATATTTTTCTATTTATTTAACGTTGCTTTAACGGTCGTTAGCAACGTAAATATTGTGGTATCGTAATTAACTCGGTGTTGCAAGGCTTTATCACTAGGTAACTGGTATGCTAATAATTAAACAGACCGCTGTTATTACGAACGAGGTTCGACGCATGCCAACGTCTGTTATGGCACTGACGATACCGTAACGTGCCAGAACAATCGGTGTACACAAGGGAAATTGGAATTTCGACGTTTTTCAGTCGCTTGATTCGACAACGGCGTCGGAGACGTTCTTCGAACGTAACGACGCTTGTGTATAATAATATATATATATTTTTTTTTCTCTCTCTCGATCTCCGTGAATTGTCTCGACGAGCGCGTTGAATAACTATAGCCGCCGGTTTGTTTTTCTTTTCGTTGGCCGTGGCCTTGATATCGCACGTGGCACAGCCTCGCGCCATCGCATCGATGGTCCCAGAAATTCGACGTCGATAGCAGGAAATGAAAATCCCACCGTTAACGTCTATTTAAACCTCGCCGGATAGAACGGTTCTAGCTGTGTACTAATTAATTCTATCGGCCGTGTAATACGTGCGGCGTTGCGCGCCGGAAAGTTTCAACAGCCGCCGTGTTGATTAACGGTTCGCCGCTATGTTGGTCGTCGCTAAACAATTCCTTGGATTTCCAGCAAAAAGATTTCGACAAACATCGATCGCGTTCGAGCGGATAGAAATCGTTAACGAGATCCGTAAAATCGACTAGTTTATTTTACAGAAAAAAGTCCAAATTCTCGACCATTCTTCTGGGACGAGAGCGCGCGCTTGTTTCTTACAGAGAAATATTTAATGTTGAATATTTTTAACAATAACGCTTCATATGGTACGAATGAAGTCAAGATTTAAAGTCAAAATATTGTTTACATTATTATATACGTCGATATTTAACCCTCGTACGCTCCTCGGAAATAGTTGCATAAAAGATTCTATAGTAAATGGGTGAATTTTCACCCCGAGGAACGTACGAGGCTTAAACAAGTACCAAACAGTTAGGTATTGTACAAGGTATAATACCACGTCCACAAAATTAAAAAAATCGTAGGAAATGGAAATATTCTAGGTCGGTAGAATTGTTTAACTTTCGAGTCGAAATATCTCCGAGTGCAAAGGGTCAATTAATTGAAAATAATCGTTTGAAAATCGTAACTTCGATGGAATCTCGCTTTTCATAATTCGAAGGAAACAAAGATTGAATTGCCAGTTTGAAGGCGGAGGGAGGGGATTCGCTTCAACCCGGATCTTTGACTGCCGGCTGACTGCTTTAGCCAATTAAGCTGTCCAGGCCGTCGACGAATTCTTTTACCCTAAGCCTCGTATCCTGTCGAACGAGCACACGCGGATAAAAGGTCTCGGTTCAAACCCGAAGGAGTCGTGATAAACTCGAGCCGAAGAAAATGTCCACGCGGTGGATCGAATTATGCTAGCGGGCCTCGATATTCATTGATTTCCCCAGTTGTTTCATTTAAATAAATTAATTGTACCGGAACGGAGCGAGTGCGAAGAGCAAGCAAGTCGAATATTATTAACGCTAATTCTATTAATTCTGTTTATTTGTTCGTGAATTGAAGATACTAATATCTATTTTAATTGTCTTCGCATATTGCATTCAATAAAATATATAAAATTGATTGTACATACATTGAAAAAGTTGTGAGGCACCGCAACACCTTCATTTTAAAATTCTTATTATACGAAAACTTCTCTTTGTGCGTATCTTTGCAATGTAAAACCATAATTCTTTGTGGTTTTGTTGCTCAAAGTATCACTCTGATTCTCGTTCGCTAGAACATGCCTGGAAATTTGTGAAAATGGCGGACGATTCGTATTTCAGGATATACTACAAAGCGTTTTCTTACATTTGCGATTAATAATGGATTTTGATTGAAATGTTACTCCAAAAATTATCTGTTACACCTATATCTACCAAGTGTAAAGTATTCTCTATTTTCATCGAATTTGTATAATTATTTAATGCTACGCAACATCCACATGCTCGCGTAACCGATTAAACCGATTGAAATATTCCGATTCTTACGGTAAAGTTTGGTGAAGATAATTTTCTAGTTTAATATCATCGCCATTAATAGTTGGCAGCAAAAAGTAGCAATGTTGGAGCGTTTTTCTCCCGTATCGTATGAAGAAAAACTAGCAACATATTGCATCACTGTAGTTGATAGAATTCTTGATGCCCATTAAGTTTCGGTTTATCAAGCGATATTTCCACACGGAATAACTGAATAGTATTTTTAGGTGGTGCGGTTTGAATGGGAGGATGTCGTATCTCTCGCCAGATTGTGTGTTAGAAAAATCTTATTACAGAATTTTTCGAAGCTCTAGTCTAGTAGAAAATTTTTATTATGATTTGCTGATATTTGAGTATAACTGAAAATCTTGTTTCGGTACAATTAATATTTGACAAATGGTAGCAGAAACTTCGAACTGTATACCATCTCTTAGAACTGACGAAATAGCTATAGAAATTTGTCAAATATAGGAATAATCTAATCGGATAAGATAAAAATCGGTTGTAGAATCTACTTGGTAAAATGGAGCAAAGCCAGTAACAATACCATGACCGGAATACTCGCTTTTCTCACATCGGAATTTAGAAGTATAGGATATGTAAATAACAAACATTGAAATAAATACTAATGTTACTAGTCGTAGCAATTCTTGCACGAAGTTAATAAATTTCCTATTTATCCTGGATACTGATACGGGTCTGAAGGTACGTCTCTATGTAAACTCTGTGTACAATTCTACCTCTAAAGTTACACTGATTATATACATCTTACGATATGTAGATAAGAGGTTCGAATAAGAGTCTTTGAATAATGGAGTTTCATCACCGGAAATTCTTCTGTGCCGATGAATTCCCCTTTTGGGATAGCGTGTATCGAATCTGATCAAATAATGCCGAAAAAGGAATTCCAGAATCAATGAACCAACAAACATTAACTATGTCGGGATATTTGAAATTTTATCCTTTAAATAACTAGCATCAGAGAGAATAGCCCACTATTATTACATTCCTTTTTATTAGTCACAAAAATAGGAATGGAGTTTAATGAAACATTTCTCGTTCTAACATAAAAACCCAAGTCACGTGGAGTCGGAGACATGAAACGAATAAAATGTGTTCTCGCTACAGGCATAGCATAATGTCTGTCACACATTATTAATCGGGTCTTTACATTATTACATTATTAGCGGATCTTTGTGCAAAATTAAAATGTTCTTCCTAATTTGCAACAAACTGCAGTGAAATAGAAAATTATTTTCTTTCCTAATATGTTTCTTTCCTAATAGATTGAAAGTAATGTAACAGTATTTTAAAATTCTTCTAATGATTTTACTGTTTTAAATTCCACCTACTCGTTTTTATCTTAAATGCATAAAATCCGCTCTCTAACAATAATGTCGCTAGGCTAATATTTGTAATCTGCACGAGTTTAAGCAATTCTATACGAGTTATGCAGTTTTACACGCTACCTTACAAATCAGCCGCGCGAATGATCTTTCTAAACGATCGACGTACGAACGGGGGATGTTTATCGATACTAGACGATCGATGGAGCCGAAAGAAGCGTTCGAAAGAGGAAGATCGAAAATGGAGTAGCGATGTGCGACCGTAGTTCGTGGCTCTATCTTTTGGTGAAAACGCGTGGTACAAGCTTTTTCCGCATCGGTAACGTAGGTGTCTGTGCGTGCGCGGTAATGGCGGAAAATTCGAACGGAGACACTGTACCGATTACCGTTCGTACACTTTGAACTTGCTTCCTCGGTTATGAAACTGAATATCTTGTCGCAAAATGTATTCTAAATACAACGGAACGATAATTATTCACAATTTACGCTTAGAAATATATAAGAAAATATTTATTGTTCGGTCGCATTCGTTACGCGAGCATAAACGACCTTCGCTTGCGATTTGCAAATTCACTCGGATCTCCCGGAAACTATTACACGCGATTCTCATTGTTGAGAAGGGATAATAAAAGAAACATTCTCATGTAAAACTGTCTTTTACGACACGTACAAAAGAAGCTTTACCATGAGCCAGACCCGAAGGTGCTGTCCGCCTTTTGAGGATTAAAGACGAACAGAATTCAATCTCTCGGAGGCCGCGGGGCTTTTCTATTTAACGGTGAAACTTCTGTGAAGTTCGGAGGAATATGCTTTCCCATGTTCCTGGGGATTTGTCTTGCGGATACCTGTCTCCGCGAGCATCGGACGAAGCAGTAATGCGGAACCGTTTTCAAGTTTACCTGTTCATTGTTGTCAGAGGATTTTCTTTTGTCTGGGTCGAAAACGCCTCCTCGGAAAATCTTGAGGGGAAAAAGGCTCAGGTATAGACCGTCGCCTGCGCTTTGTCACGGTCACATCTGCGCCCGGTTCGATTGTGTTTCGAAAGGCTCACGCTGATTTCTAGGAAGGCTGAAATTAGTTGCTGAAGACCTTTCTCTACCTGCGCTCTCCGAGTCCTTGAATATAACCGAAATCGTCGCGTATATTTCACTTTTTGATCGGCACGTTGCTACATCGAGCCTTGCGAAACGTTTTCCTAGCTTTCGCGTTAGACTGTCCGAAACATTCATTTCTTTTCTTTTTTAACCTTTTCTGTGCCACTGTACCGTGCAACTCGTTGAATTCTCGAGGGAAATGGAAACCGTGAATTGCCCAGGCTGAAATATAAAATCTAGACCGAGGATCTGCGTGTAATAGAAAAATTTCCTAATTGCGAAAAAAAATAGGAGACGAATGAAAATGTATTTCTACGTTCGATAACTGGTTTTCACCATACTCGATTGTTTCGGACAATAAAAATGAACATTCACGTATATTTTTAGTGATTCGAACCCGTTTATCTTCGCACGCGCAACACTTTTCGTCCGACAAAAATAAATCGTTTATGTATAATTTCTTGGAAATGAGATTTTGCAGAAATTTGTTCGTCAACACGACACCGGCTTGTACAATATCTCGAGACCAACGCATCGTAGCGTAGAAATGGCTGGCGCCTTCCGTAGGGTGGATGGCCGCCATTTGCAAATCAGCCTTCACCGCCACGCACGTTCATTAGCATACAAGTTGATACCAGTCGAACTACCATTATATTACGACATCTCTCAACTGTTAAGGTTTATTTTTCCCATTAACGGACTTTAACATCAATTTTTACGTCACCGCTGGATTCTCTGTTTTTCCTCGACTGAGATTTAGCGTGGCTAAATCACGAACGCGTTCGACTGTATTTTAGAACATTAACACCCATTTCCCGTTTAGTTTTGTAAGTTTCATCGCACGCGTCTGAATTTAAATAAGAGTTACTATGTTTGTAGCATTAGCCTGCCAATTAAGATGGCGCTTCTGATTTGTGGTTCGAATGTAATTTATACTTCTTCGGTTTACTTCAATTTTAACATTTTTAAGATGAATATCGGTTAATCGAAAACAGTTCCTCTCCAGAAATTTAACGTAATCCGAATAAACTGCATTAATAACAAATTAATGTAAACGTTATTTATTTGGAATTGCGTAAAAAATTCAATAATCTCCTGCGTCTATTTTGTTGAATAGAGAATATCGACTGGGTTCCTTAACTCCTTGCCGTATCTTAACGAGTCACACTCGTCGTGAAGATTTTGAACAAAGTCTAACAAATACGAATGTTACGCCTTCCGTTTTAACAAAAAATATAAATTGTCTTTTCTCTTCTACAACATTTTTCGGGACAAAGACGTTTTAATCACTGTAACTGTAAGAAAATTAAATGAACCCCTTGCTCTACGATTTACTTTACGATTTCAGTGATTAAAACATTTTTTGTAATTCTTAATTTCCTAAACAAGGAGAAACTTTATATCTATTGTACCCCTATATGTTTTCCAATAGCCGTACATTAACAAAACCGAAATAGAATTTTATTTCGATACAAAGGAAATTAATAGCACACATATTTATTAGACTCTGTTCAGAATATTCATGACGAGTCTGACTCGATATTGTAAGGCAAGGGGTTAATATCGTTAAAAATGACACCTCGACTGATTCAGATCTTCCTTTACCTGTTACGAGTCACACACACATACACACACACGAATACATTTTTGACAATTCGAGATTTGTCGCGAGTTCTCGCAGCCTCTAATGCGACGATTCGCGAAGAAGGCAACCTGATAGCAAAAGATTATGAACCTTTTCTTCGGGTTCTATCGCGAAGTGACCGAAGTCGATTTGGCAGCCGGTGTCTTCGTGCGCGAAGTAGCAACTGCTGACAGCAAATTGGAGCAGGGTGCATTAGCCCCGCGATAATTGTGGAATTCTCCCGGGTCAGCTTATTCTGAAGTTCTTTGCACCTCCTTTGTCTTCGTCAGGAGCGCGCCACGTCGAACGAAGGAGAAAGAAGAAAGAGACAATCGGTACCCCATGGCTACCCGGTCTTCGGCTAGTCTTTCGTCCTCCGTCATCGCGCCCGTTCTCAGAACGGCATACGAATCCGCAAAGAAACCTCGCGCCGGAGTCAGCGGTTTCTTCCGGTGTTAACGATCCTCTTATCACTGCTCGACGAGAATAAATAGCGAAAGTTACATTTTATTCCCAGTCTTGCTGCGCATGAGAACGCGGATCTCGCGATAATGAATCACGCGACGACATCTCGGCGCGCCATTTCTCTTCCAATTCGGATAATCGATCGCGCTTTCGTTCTAGTAATTACCGATTTAAGAAAGCTTTCACGGCAAAAGATCCTATGCTCTTACATTGTACTTTTACAGATACGTAGAACGATAATATTACTTTGATCAGTTTCTGTTTAGACGAAATAGAATTTTATTAGAGCACAGACGATAAATATTAATCTTTGTAGTTTCGATAAAAATCGTACGGCAAGGCGTTAATGAACCGTGTACAATTGAAAAATGCGATTATTGAGAAATACATGTTATATGTTTAAATTAACGAACAACGTCTCGTCTCTAATTATCTAGGATTGAGATAAACATTTTTTTAACGTGATTACTTATCATTAGCCTGCTGATTTTCTGCATTTATGGCAAAAATGAGTATGCGCAATTTAAAGCAGTGGACAGATTAAAAGTTTTTAAAAATATCAACGTACTCGTTTCAGCTGATTAATATTATAAGAGAAAAAATTACATTTCTATTTGGCTCCCATGTTGTACAAATTATGAAGACAATATTTATTCTGCATCAAGATCCGCAGTTTACTTATCATAAATATACATTGGATCGCGTATTTATTTAATTCGTAAAAACTTTTTCGATATTGAATTATAAACGCGAGGCTCATCGATCTTAATTAGATTGAAACGTTGAAGAAGCTCGAGATTTTCTTGTTATCCTGTTGGCAAACGAAGGTCACGCGAGCTTAGCGCAGAGAGCGCCGCATCCGACTCATTTAACTTTGAGCTTTCCGTTAACTACCTTTCGCGTGTATATTCGAAGTGGCCGCAAAGAACCGTGACGCAAAGCTGCAAGAAGGAGAAACAAGTGGTAAATGGACTTGACTCCTTTTCTTTGCATTCCGCTTTCTGTCTCAAGATTGACGCCATAATCTCAAAGAACATTAGCAAACCATCGGCTTTCAACTTCCGTGGTTAATTTTTTCATAATTGAAACGATTATGCAGCTCCGGCAACCCTCCTTTCGGAGACTACGAAACACGCAAAGATAATGGGCAGGTATTTTACGCGAGGAAATGAATTCTGATGGATTGATGTCGTTAGAGTTAAACGCGCAGAACGCTTTAATTCCACCTGCGATTTCGTTTATTTTTTTTTGTAATTTATTATCCAATGATCCTGTATTTATTTCGAAATCAGGCCATTTATCTATCGCGAACTATATCAAACCAGACACGAAAAAGTTCCAGTTTTCAATTGATGCGTAACAATTAAATTAAACGGCGTAATGCGAATAAATATTTTATTACATTACCCACCCTTTCCGTGGGAAACTTAATACGCGAACCTCTCCACTCAAACGAATAATGTGGAGTATCTACAACGAGAGTTATAATTGAAAATGACTCGAACCCGCATATCGCTGAATTTCATGATCGAAAAGCGTTAGAAATGCGTATGGTGATTATTATTTAGTACAAAGAAAATGATCGTTTACTTTGTTGAACAGGACGTGAGGGATGATGGAAAGTTTTTTAGGAAAATCCGTATGAATTTATGGGAAGGACCTTGTGTATAGCACTTGATCAGAATGGCACGTAAAAGCTCACGGAGCGGGTGTGGGGAAAAAGGGAGAAAGCCGCGAGGAATGACGCGAAGCGCGCACGAGTCAGGCCCGTACGAAATTTTAATTAAATTTCATAATCTGGAGACGACGCTGTCCCGAGCATTGTCAGCAGCGGGACTTAAGCTTTTGTCGCGTGGACGACCGACGAGACTCGTCCTCGTAGAATATGTTGATGCTGCACGCTCGCCCTCGTTCGCCGTTACCGTGGTGGCCATTGCGAAATGACTGTACCGCGGCGCAGTACATTTAATTAATTCTCGGCTGGTCTACCAACGGCACCGAGACGCCGCCCTTTTTTTTTCCACCGTAAATAGCTGCGTTCCCTAAATTCGATTAAAACTATAATCAGCGTCGTCGCACGGGATGAACGGAGACCGGCGGACGGGGTGGATACGGAGGACGAGGGGGTAGGAAATCGCGAAATTGGAAACGGTTTTCATTTATTTTCTTTCTCTTTTTTTCGACGTTTATTTTGTACTCGGTTGCGCGTATTTATTTCTTCGGCTTTTTTTTTTATGTTGTACGGGGTGTCCAGAAATGTTCTGTCCGCCTATCAATTCTTGTACAAACGAAATACCCTATCAGAAATGTTAGTTTGCATTGATATTCGGGCACGATGCTGTTTCTGTATTTGTTGCTTTGTACACGATATCGTTTCTTACTGGCGATAACATTTAATACATTAATGTTTACGCACTTTTTGGGTTAAAATACTTTGTACAAATGTTGTTGTTAGAAAGAATTTATCTATATATTTTTAATCTAAAACGAAGGATTTATCTTTTTAGAAAAATTAGTAACAATTATATGATTTACCATGCATACGTGCAAAAATTCGAGCAGCTTCTGAATATTAGAATTTAGAACCATTTATTTTGGACTTTGCAACACGGAAGGACCAGTCGGACCAGTATGGAGTGAATTACCTAGAATGGAACGTTTTCAACAATATTTAAAAACTTTCATTTTATGAAATAAAAACGGTTGAAAGCTTCGTTTGGCGTTATCATAAATGTTTTAATGAAACGTTATTTTTGTAAAAAGATCGATGCGCTGATTTCAAAACTTTTTTTTATAGAAATGGTTGAGCGTTAGCGGCTAATATTCTCCGATTTGCGTATGCACGTATCCCCTATATGTGTGCCAAGCTTCGTTCAAAAAGCGCTCGCCCCCACTCGTCATTTCCCCCTGTCAGTGCAAACAATATGGTAGAACCGTTAAGTTCCTAGCGTATTAGATTATTTCATATTCTACGGCGAGGCTAGTTTCAATCTTTTTCAATAAAATCAACAAGTTAAACGTCGACGCACACTCCTCGGCTCCCGTGAAGCTTAATTAACCCGATTAACCGGGCGCGCGTGCATCTCTCCGTACCTGTCACGATCGAAGAAATCAACAGGGGTAGAAAAACGTCTGAAAAAACTGTTTCTTCGGTACGTGTCCCAAAATCAGCTGTCAGTTGATTAAATTTCCTCGGAAAGCAGCGCGCGATTGGCAGGACAGATGGGGGGTGGAATGCAGATTACTCTGCCGGGGGATAAATGCATTTGAACGTCACGCTGCCGGCTCCTGCAAACTTATCGAACGGAGGCTGCAAACGTCTTTCAAAAAAGTTTAATACTAATTTTACCGCTTCGCACGATTCACACGAATACGAATCATTTGACGATTTCTGGCTTCGGTACATGGACGAACTCGTGGATCATTCTCTTTAAGACCGCTGCTTTGTTTATCAATCTTTTAAATCGCATTTTCGAAGTTGCTTCTTGCGGACACACGCCAATCTTTCCATTGGTTCTAGCAGCTGCTCGTTCAATTAATTCGATCGAAACGATTTCGATGTTCTGGCTCATAGTAGACTCGGACTTCTCTATCCGGTGCAACGGTAAAAGATCGAACTTCTCGAATCACACGTACTTCCTCGCCAATCGCTTTCCCAGGAATGACGATCGTCGTTGCCCGGCGATTGCACGCAACGTCCCTGTCCTGAAAGAGAGTTGCTACGTTCGGATGGAGGTGAAGCGTGTCTTTGGCGGGTGATTGTCCTTGGCCTTTGCTCTTCAGTCCTCGGCGATAGTTACGCATAGAATTCGCGTGAAACTCCGATGACGCCACGACTTACAGGCGGTGTGCTTCAACCCCGCACCTTTCCAAAGTATTGATTACTTTCCGGCCGCGAGAAAGGAAGGGACGGGGCCCGAGGGGGAGACAGAGAGGAGAAGGAAGAGGAAGCGGCGGAGGAGATGGAGAGAAGCTCGGAGGGAGTAGGATCCCCCGTAGAAGGGGTTGACCCTCTTCTTCTCTGTTACTCCCACGCGGCAGGGTTCCTATTTCGCTCTGTTCGACGCTCCTAGCGTTCACCCTTGTCTCTCTATCCTCCTATCCTCCCGTGTCCCTCTCTCTTTCTATCTTTCTCCATCCGCGCCCGCTGTCTCTCGTTCCAGGGGACGGCTCGTGGATTTTCTCACTCTCGCCTTCATCCGTCCTTTCATTTCGCCAGAAGCTACCACCGACACCGACGACCATCTACTCGGACAGAATCGTGGCTCTCGTAACTCGTTAGGAAGGACCAGCCGGATTCCGACGATCGGCTGCGAAATCGATCGTTCGTTCGGCCGCTCAAAATATGTCTCTCGATCGAGATCGACGATGGGCGGTCGGTTCCGTTTGAAGATGAAAGCTCTCTCGATCTGCACGCAGAGCCCCCCCCCCCCCCGTTTTACTCTGCAGCGTACATATTTTCTTCGTTGTTATCGAGTCTTCTAACGAGCAGGGTGTGTTCAGTGTTTTATACTAATCAGCCTGTTGCGCCAATCGAGATCACTATTAAACTGTTTAATAGTCGTGCGTACTACCTGCCGACGACGTTCCAGGATCTATGTTGACCCAGAGTGTCAACCCTTTGCTCTCCGAGCTATTTTAAATCGGAAATTAAACATTTTCACTATATTGTATTAGTTTTTTTCCTTTATACGAATATAAAATTGATATAATACCTCGTGCAATATTTAAATGTTTAGCACTTGATTAGATACCAACGTATTTAATAATGTAAACGATGTTTTAAATAATGTTACAGTCAGTGCTAAAATCAAATTATTACTGGACTGCGGACCTTTGCGCAAAATTCAAATGTTTAGTACTTTATTAGGCACCAACGTATTTAGTAATAAAAACAGATGTTTTACATATTGGTACAGTCAGTGCTAAAATCAATTTATTACTGGACTGCGGACCTTTGTGTAAAATAAAAACGTTTCAAGTCAATTGTAGGAAGCAGAGATTAGATAAAAATTCATTTTAAAAAATTGATAAACAAGGCTGTGAACTAATTTTAATGTTTGCTTTATACCTTCACTTTCCGTCTTTGTCGAATAAATTTCAAGACCTTCGCAACACCCTGTAGGAAATCGTGTATTTAAACGATGCAACTTCTGCGCCGTGTACACGCATAACAATTCGCGCCGATTTCGTCTTGGTGTTAACTGAACACACAAACTGATAAACCGGCTTATGCGCCGCCTTTCTGGAATCTAATTGACAGGAGCTGAATAATTGAGATTACAGGATCGGGAGCTCTCCGAGGACTGGAAAGTTACAGCATCAACGATTCACACTCTTTTCACAGTGGCTTTTAACGCATTTAATTTTTATTAAATTGTTAACGTGTCGAACCGACGGAATAATTTTTAGACGTTTCTAAGGATCGTAGTATTCGCACACTATTTATATTATTCATATATTATTGATATGGAATTAATTGACACCGTTATTGACCATGACGACACTAGCAGAGTTCTGTTTCATTTAATTAAAACAGACGGATAAGTATTTAACAACACGCCAGAATATTAATATCTAAAATATTTAACATATTTCATGTATTATTCTGTTATGAAACTATTCATTGACAAGTGGAGTTAGTTTGCAAGCCTGAGATTGCTCGTTAACGTAGAGATAGACAGGTTTTAGTAAGACGAGGTGAAAAGAGATAAGATAAAGTTGTGAAATAGTTACTTCGGAAGTTTTCGACAAACTTCGCGACAAAAATCTACGAGCGTGGATGACAACGTGGAGAAATTAATAGAAAAGAAGAAATGTTGAAGAAAAAATTTATAATGGAAATATGTATTCTGAATAATAGCGAAAAAGAATGGGGGCATAAGGTGGCTAATGAGAGGCACTAATTGATAGGTACAATTTTAGCTCTCATAAATTTTCATCGACTCGATGACAAATCTTGAAAGTGAGAAATAATCTGAGAGTTGTGCTCTTCCGAATGTAAAAAATAGTTTGTCGGAGGATATTTATTTTTAAGCAATCTGTTTTCTCGAAGGCTGACTATTTGTAGGGCCTGAAAATACATTTATCCCTATTTATATGACAGGAAACGCGTTAATAATTAACGCTTGAGCGAATGCGATTGGAAGCATCTTCTCATTTTAGAACTTGCGGTATCAAACTTTAATTAGATCGATTATAAATTATTGCATTTAAATCCGTATTCTAATCTAAATAAAATTCCTTTTCCACCGACAGTTTATTCCAATAATTAAACTTCGAATATTTATGCAAAATGCAGAAACAAGAATAAAATAAATATTCAAATTAGCCCAAATATTTTGGTACTTCCAGTTTGAAAGAATCCTGTACGCTATAAATGTAAATAAATGTAATTCTTTATATAGTGGCATTTATTACGCTCGCTGTTGCGATATAAATCGAGCTTGCGAACTTTTACCATGAAACATTTCATGCCATTTATACTTGTTAGATCGGTATCAAAAAATCGCTGAAAAACTGTGCCTTCGGCGAGTATGCGCCCTTCCAGCTAAAGGGGAAAGTCCCCCTTAATTATAAAATTTCACATTTTAACGCTACAGCTGCCGAACGCGCTAAAAATGGCTAGCTTGTGTAGCTCTTTAAAAATAACAAGACCTAGTCATTTTGTAAAATACATCTGAATAAATAAATATATCCGGTAAGAGTCCGCAAAAGTATCTTCACAATCTCGTTAGCAACATTATTCATTTTGCACATACATAAATACTGAAAACCGCAAATAACTATTGTATCATTCGAATGTTCAACTGTAATTGCGAAATAGCTGTGCCTGACCCAGCTATATACCTATTCTGGCATATTTAAAGATATTATTTGTTGTTCGAAAACATTGGTTTTTCGTCGGTAAAAATATTTCCGAAGATATGGATAGAAAATAAATGGTAATGTATGCAGGTGGATTGTTTCGTCCGGAGGTTTAGTTAAGGGTTAAGGGAGCGCAAGCAGTATTTCTTGGTTCCACTTTCGGTTCATCTATTATATGTAGCTCATGGGGATATCCGACGTTCCCAGTTCTCGAACGGCTCGGAGCTTAGGATGTAAGAAGAGTCGATTGGATCGCCGACCGTCCCGACCGACGCGACGGGCCAAGGACGTAAATCGGTGTCTCGGGACCCCGGATCGGCGCTCCTTTTCAAACGGGGCGAAACTCTTTAATTTCGCATCGCCATAAATAATTTGACCGCAGACCCGTGGCTTTCCTGGAAGCAGGCCTCGCTCTTCCCAGACGCTGACGCTCCGCCTCGGCCGTATAGCTTGACATGTATCATACGTGTTGTGCCAGACTACCGCGCGCGCTTTTCTTCGTCACGCAAATACATAGAGACGACACTCGAAAACGTTACGACGTTTCTCTTTTTACTATCACCGGCGTTCGTGTTCACCGCCTGCGAACAGACGTTAACGACGCCAATGAAAAACCTGTCTTCAGGTTTCTATATGTCTATTGAAAACTTGGAAAGAGAGATCAAACACTCTCGAATCAAGACATTCGGATCGTCCACTTTAAAATATAACCTCCGAATCTCATCGGTCTGGCAACATATGCTCAACACTTGGATGCACTCGCACTTTTTATCGGCGGTACCTTATACGTACCATGTGATAGGTTTCTTCGTTTCTCGAAGACTTTTTCAAAGAATTTTCTGGTCACGATTAGCATTCTTAACCAATTCGAACAATTCAAGATTGGTCTGGGTTAGGTACAGCAAATTCCAACTGTTTAATTAAATTGTTGCACTTACCATAAATCTAGCAACAGACTTCTCACCGACAAAATGCTTCATCGAAAAGAACTTGACACTTTCGTTTAAATAATAACCATACCAATCGGAATTATTAGACTACGTTGTTCAACGAAATTATTAGGTTATTGGACTGCGTTGTTCAACGAAATTATTAGACTACATTTAATTAAATTGTTACGCTGACCATAAATCAACCAACAGACTTCTCACCGACAAAGTGTTTCATCGAAAAGAACTTGACACTTTTGTTTAAACGACTACGTTGTTCAACGAAATTATTAGGTTACAGGACTACGTTGTTCGACGATATTATTAGGTTATGGGACTACGTTGTTCAACGAAATTATTAGGTTATTAGACTGCGTTGTTCAACGAAATTATTAGACTACATTTAATTAAATTGTTACGCTGACCATAAATCAACCAACAGACTTCTCATCGAAAAGAACTTGACACTTTCGTTTAAATAATATCGATATCAAACGGAATTATTAGACTACGTTGTTCAACGAAATTATTAGACTACGTTATTCAACGAAATCGTTAAACTACGTTATTCAACGAAATCGTTAAACTACGTTATTCAACGAAATTATTTGACTACGTTATTCAATGAAATTATTAGACTACGTTATTCAACGAAATTATTAGACTACGTTATTCAACGAAATTATTAGACTACGTGATGTATATTTCTTGATGGTTAGCGAATATCATCGGAAAGATGATTATTGACTAGTGTAGTAGTCTTCCATGGGAACGTTTCGCCTATGTCAGGAATTGTGAAACACTGAAGGTTATATTTGGATGAACCAATACACGGAAACCGAAACATAAACTGCACGAAATGGATATAAAGTTGAAGGGACGAACTTGGTTCGCTTCGCGAGCGTTCTTCTGCGGCTCTTCGTGTCCTCGGTGCTCGTCGCCGATCATCGGAAGCCTTCGTCGAAATCGTCGGGCACTTGTTTTCGTAACCGATCCTTCGCCACACTCGTCAACCGAGCGTATCGCATGCGACTACGTAAGTTGTTGATCGTTTCTAAAAGACTATCGATGTAGGTAAAATAATAATCGTTGGTGAAAAAGGTAAATTAATAAATACATTTTGCCAACAATATTCCGGGAAGATTAATACAGAATTAGCTGTCCGAGTGTTCGACACGAATGACGCGCCATTCTATAATTTAATCGTGAATCGTTTTAGAACTTTGCCGGAATCAGGGCACAGGGAAACTTGACATTTTGCCATTTAAATGTCGCTAAATATTTAACGATTCCGATATCGAACATCGGTCGATTCTGCAACTGTGTTTGCGGGATGGTGACTATTGCCCGTGTAAGTACCTTGGATTTGTACTACCGTATAACCTCGAATTAAAAGATCGTATAAAAGCCGAAATTGCTCGCAATCTCTTCGACGATAGGCTACCCTTCAGCTACGGCCGGGTCTAATGGGACACGTCGTTCGACGTTCACTTTTGACCTACATTTGGATGGACGACTTTAGTGCCCAGGATTAGATTAAACATTCCATCGTCAATATTCATATTAAACGTTCCAGCAAATGTTTCGGTGGTTAGTACATGTCTAACGTTTCTTTTCTGATCATTAGTCGCGTTTCATGGTAGCCATTTTATTTGTCGACGTTAATGGCAATGGTAACTCTTTGTCAGTCGAAACTCGAAACTTTGTGTTATGGCAGACTTTTTCGTCACATAGATTTGTTGTATTAAAAATGTTAGTTTCGCAAGTTGGAAAGTAAGAAACTGTGTCGAACTCGATTATAAAATAGAAATTTTCATGCAACGTTGAACTTTTAAAAATAATTCGTGAAAGTACGATTTTATCGGTAGTTATAAAACTTCGTCGAACTCTTTGTTTCTTTTTATTACAAACACTCGTGTACATTAATAATGCGTGAGATCAGCAGACTACTTGCAGCGGTATGTTTTATGAATGCTTAAATTTTATTTATGTATATTATAGATTATTTAAAACAAAACGTGCGTACATTTAGAAATTTTAATGCTGAAAGAAAGAGGTTGAAAATAATTTACTTCAATTGGTCATTGAAATTTTAAGGGACGTGCTGATTCGATTTGGACCAAAAGTAGAATATCTGAAGCAGTCTATTTTTTATGGCGACCCAGATCCGTTTTCGGGAATGAAAGCAGCTATTCAATTTGGGGAGAAGGAGGAATTATTTTGGCCGAATTTACGAAATGCTTCACGATTAGACTGCGGATCGTTATGCAGAATAAAAATTGTCTTCATCGGTTGCAAGAGACATAATATAATCATGCATATAACACAACTTATTTTTAGGCTATCCATTTTCCAACGATAACTTTGAATAGTTCGAAATTTTGAGTGTCACTGGTTCCGATAATGTTTCCCAACAAACCTACGAATCATACCTACGAAGCCGATACGTTTACGTGCTATAAACTCTCCTGTAAGCAGGTCGAATTGAGGAAACAAATACTTTTTGCGGTTATGTTTCTGTCGATTTTTTTGCTATTTCTTGTCAATTTCGAAAGTTGTACGAATAACTTTTCTTTGCATTGTTGTCTTTCCCATAAATATCCCAGAATATGTAAGTGCTCGCTATTTATGGAAAATTAGTTGATGAACAATAATTTCACCAAATCATGTTTGAAATTGATCGGTGTACGAATACTTTCTACGTCCACTGTATACGTCTCGCCGATTAGGAATATTTTATCATTTCCAATCATTCTAATAACGGGTAAATTTTACTTGTATGACGTTTTACTAATATTCCCAATTTAATCACGCCTTATATTATAAACTAGTAAAGGACTAATTACTTAACGCTTTATATTTACCGGCAATTTTGAAATAGATTTTCTACAACGAAAGATCAACGTTTTAAAATTATTATTTAAAAGAAAATAATTGAGCTTCTGTTACATGCAGACATTGACTCTGTTAATAGACTTCCAGTAGATAGGGTTAAATATTTTTTAAAACTAAACTTTATTAAATATGTACATCGTATAGCGAATAAAATATACTAAATAACATAATCAAAGTAACAGAAAGAGTGGTGAATGCGTAATCATTTGAAATAAATTTTGCAAAAAGATAAAGGCCAGCTGAATCTAGAAAAATATTTTCACCGAGAGGAAGGAAGAAGAAGCGAAAGCCAGACGCGCGGACTGGCACGAAATGACGGACCCATCTTCGTTATCAGTGTACACGCCGTCAATTTTCGTAGGCGCGAATCGGGCAGCCGTGTAATCACTTTAGGTAGTACCAACTTTCGTAGTCTCGCCGAATCGATCCGCGTTCGCTCGGTTCCAACAAGAACCGGCCGGTAATCCGCATCGTGCGCGCTCTCTTACGTTCCTTCGACCTTCGATTCTGCAGATCTTAACGTATTCGTAACAATGTGGCTCGCCAATAAAACAATCATCGTCTCCGTGACACCTTACACCACCGTAAATAATAAATTCTTCGATACACCTGTCATAATTCATCGGATCGACATATTACATCAATATAAATTGCTGAAAACAAAACCAAACATTTAAAAGTATTTTATAATGCATGGAATGTACATTACGAAGGCGTGATATTGTTCTGCGAATTTCTAGAAATTAGATTGTTGAATCAACAAACATGGATAATTGCTATTATTTGCACGAGAGTCTATAGAAAATATAAAGTTGGAGTTTTTGGTGTTGTTTTGATGAATCAGGGAAAAATGGTCATGTTCCGTTATCTCTAAAATTGGCAAGTACTTTTAAACGTTTGGTATGGAAAATAAATTTATATTTATTTATACCATCTAACCCTTTGATAGAAAGGGAAAATATACTTTACCTGTTAACGAAGTACTATCAAGCTAATTACAATTTACAATAAAAATCAGTAATATAACGTACAAGAAGCTTAGATCGATGTAATTGAAAATCTTCTTTACATCTCGAGAATGTAATGTATTCACCAATCATGTTAAGTAGTTGGAAGTTAGAAATCAATTGATATTTTCTTGGAGATAGACTATTCAACCTATTGAGAATCGAAAGAAGTTCTTTAAAAATAATTGTACAAGAAAATAGAGGTAGTCATTTTACTTACAGATTTTGATACTGCAGCACCAAGGCTACTGGTGTTCATTGCGTTACTTTTTATATTTACAATTTTGAGAATTTCTCAATTTCTTTATATATACAGTAAATATAGTATTTTATTGATTTTTGACAATAAATATTTGAGACTCGTCGAACGGTACTAGGCTTAATATTGTGAAAACAGTGTCGGTAAACTGACAGGTGTTCTCTTTAGCCGAGATGTAAAAATACATTGGCAACAAAAGTAGTGTTGATATTATCTAAACAATTATTTAAAATTCCACTGCACTACTTTATTTCACGTCTGACCATCGTAAACTGGAAACAGTGAACGTTTGAATAGCTCGGTAGCCACAGTGAACATGTTAAAGCGAGATGAAATCCTAAAAACAAACGAACTAACTTGGATTCTTTTCTTTGTTTCAGGTAAGGAATACTTGAGAGTTCTTTGCCCTTGAGTCCTCGTTGGCAGGAGGCGTCGCGTGACTCGGCTCGATTAACCCATTGACAGATTCGCCGAGCAATTTAAAAATTTCCTTCTTTCAAATATGACCCGCAAATTACACGTTTCCATCTCTTCCCGCTTCCCTACGGTTACACAGAATTCTATTCTGGCCTTTTAAGGTCGACCGGGGATTTTTTCTTGTTCGGAACCTGATACGCCCAAGCGGCGGATAACCTGTACTAATATCGGAAATTGAGTTTTGTCGGTGGGTTAAAGGAACCGTGGTCCTCGGCGGATCGGCATAGAAAGCGATACGCCAACCGTTCGGTTTCTAAGCAACAATTTCGAGGGATACGACCGGTGAGTGATGACCTCGCGTCTCTCTACCTCTAGAACTTTTATGCCCGGGCATTCGCTCGAAACCATCGCCGACCGACATTATGGCTGATCGAGGTAAGATTGCCAGCTGTAACGGGATTATTCCGGGAATAGGAACAGAAACGGCTCGCGATTTTTATTAATCGATCGTGAGACACGCTGTGCGTTGTAGCCAGCGTTTTTCGAAACTGGGCCTCCGTGCTATCATGCCTCCTCCTCTCACCCTTGCACCGCTTCCCATCTGTCGCGCTTAGTTTTGATAGTTTCTTTCGCCTTGGCCTCTCTCAGCCATTCGAAACTTTCAACTATGCGAGCGCTCGGTGCCTATATGCCCGCTGTTATGAACGAAGTTGCCGAAATTATAGGCGGACGGAATATAAAGTAGCAATCGTTCGTGCTTCAACCGTTCGATTTTTATCAGAATAATAGAAAATACTTGTGACGCGAAAGGAACAGAGATTTTATGTATTTTTATTTTTATAATATATTTGAGAAAATCTGGATTGGAAGATCTGGAAGACATTAGATTAGACCATATATTTTTAAGAGGAAGTCTCGTCTAGCCATCTCGACGCACGAATATTACATTAAATAGAATTGATTAAAGCGAAGAATCAAGTGATCGATAATACAAAAAGCATATTCAAAAATAGAGTTACCATTATCTTCCTTAAATTCAAGGTTGTAATTACCGCTAAAATAGCCAGTCATATTGATAGCAATTAAAATATTTTTCTAAATACAAGGTCTCTATTTGGAAGGGTATTTAATATGAATTTAATTAACATTTTTCACGAATTTACTAGAAATTTGTACCATTTTGATTAAGCACAAGCGTAAGAAGATACAATTACTATATCACTTGACGAACTTTTTGTACTATGAATAAAGGATTTGATTCCATTCCAAGAAATTCACTTTGGCATTGAAGTAGATATAAAATAAGATACGTTAAATTCCAAATGATTGTTATCATCTTGTAAAAACGCTTTTCAATAACGATGATATTTGTTATACTTCTCTTGACTGTTCGGGGGAAAAACATACAGATAATTAAACTGTGCGAGATTTTATTTTCTTCTTTGAACAATAGACATTGTTCAAATTGTCATCGCAAACCACGAACAGGTCCTCGTGGCAAATAACCGTGATTGAAACGTGGAACGACTGTAATCGTGTCGTTAAATTACAGAATAGATCTTGTTATTTCTACATTATATATTATTGCGACAGATATAGAAGATCGTTTGTCGAGTGAAGAGTCGCGGCGAAGATACAAACCGGTGTTTGCGTGACTGTGATGGGATAAAAAAGGCTGGAGAAGCGAGCGAGCGAGGGTGGGTAGCATCAGCCGTGTCTTTCGAAATGAAGTCCTCTTTTATTATAGCGGAGAGCAAACAAATTCTTTCAATCGTGGCCTCTTCGCTATCGTCTCCCTTTGAGGTTAAATGTAGCTATCCGGTTGAACCCTTCTCGTTCGATTCAGTTTTTTCGAGTATTTAAGTACAGTCAACGGCAAAAGCTTTCACGACAACGTCGTTGTTACTTCCCGTCGACAAATTTCGGGTGTCGTGCTCCACATCGGAATCGATATCGCGTACAAACATGCGCCCGAGAAAAATCTTTCGATTCGATAAGCTTCGACCGCGAAGTTTCAAACAAGCTCGCGTGTGCAAGCACGAGGAACGAGGAAACCGGTGAGAATAATAGGGTAGACGAAAGATCGCGCGGGAGATTCGAATGCGGAGGTGAAAGCATCGAGACCACGTAAGCTCTAACAACGTAATATCCGGGAAATAACCGTGATTCCACGAATCGTTCGTGTCTTTTTCCGAGAACCAACTATCGGCAGGCAATTTTCTAACCACTTGATCGGTCTCTTGGCCGAGTCTCGGTGACTCTCTTGTTTATAGAAGAATATAGAAGGTTATAGAAGTTGTTCCGCGGGGTTCACGTTTCCTCTGTAACTCGGTGCACTCGACTTCCCCGCAGCGGAATCAGGTCTCCGATAATCGCCGGTGTACCGAGCCAATCGATTGACACGCAAGCCCGAACACCCGCTATCAGAGTCGAACCTGTAAGATTTCCCCAACCAGACAAACCCGCCGCGATAGGTTGTCCGGGCACAATCGGGCACAATCGGGCACAATCGGGCACAATCGGGCACCGGCGGGAAACAACCCGTCGGCGCAGCGAGAGAGTGTTGCTTTCCCAGGTTTCTAGACTGGCCTTGAAATTTCCCTCTCGGTGTGTTCCTCCCCCTCGTTACCTCTCCCCTCGCTGGAAAATACGCAAGGATGGATGTGGAGATAAAAAAGAGGGGCGGGGACGGGAGTAGAGAGAGAGAGAGAGAGAGAGAGAGAGAGAGAGAGAGACACAGAGACAGAGAGGAAAAGAGGGAGAGCGCGAGAGCTGATAGACGAGACGGTACACCAGCACCGGGCGAGGGAAACGAGGGAAAAAGAGAGAAGAAGGGCTGGGGATGGCAGTGGCCAGTGAGAGAGCGCGCGACCCTGCTCGCGATAAGTTTGCACAGAGAGTGAGAGTGCGTAGAAAGAGAAAGCAGCAGAAACGGTCTCGCCCGCGAAAGCGAAAGAGAAACGAGCTTTCGATGGTACGGTCGAAAGGTGAAGAAGAGGCGCGGAAGAGGGAGTCCGTGGGATGCGGAGGACAGAGCACGAAAGGGGCAGAAAGGGGTGAGAGCAGGGTGAATCGCCGCGACGCCGACTCTGACGTCGTAGTGGGAGGAGGATCAGTGGGTGGTTGGCGTGTAGAGGGGTTTGGGAGGGGGGCATGAGCCCGGAGGAGTGGTAGTGGCAGTGGCGTTGGACGAGTAAGAGGGTTGGAATGGAAGTCGTGGAAGTCCAGAATAGGGGATGGAGAAGCGACGAAAGGGGCGCCACGTGCTACGGGAGAGGGTCGTTCATCCCCGGGTCAAGGTTACCTAACCAGACTCCTCGCAGACCTCACCCTCGCCACTGGCAGCAGCACCAGCGCCAGCACCAGCGCCAGCACCAGCGCCCAGCACCCAGCACCGGTTCCAGCACCAGCTCTAGCTCCAGCACCAGCTCCAACTCCAGCACCACCGTACCATTTACCCTTAACATCACCGGCACAGCCACCATCGATCCTTACATTGCTTTTTCTCCCAGCCGCATTCGGGAAACTCCTCTGTTATTGTTTCGTGGATTTCTTGCTCCATCGAAACTTTCTTCGCTTGCTTCTGACCGGCGATCCTCTTTATCAAGGTCAAGGTTACACTCCTCAGGCTAACTTCTTGCTAGTTCTCAGCCCTTTCTTCGTATCGATGATGCGAACGCCCATTCCTTGGCTTTGCAATAACTCCAACATTTCTGACGCGTGTCCGGATAAACTCTTCTTCTTCTTCTGTATTTTAGTTCACCGTGTACATATTTTCGTATTATTTAGTGTACATATTTATTCCTTTAAAATAGTTTATCGTACGTGGTCCTCGGCTATCAGGACTGCCTGCCTTTATTGTTCTGTTTTACTGTACTCGTACAGTAGAATAGTAGATTCTCGGTTGTTACGAACGGTTCTCTTCTTTTTATTAAACATTGTTCATATTTTTATAAGGTACTTGTTGATAGAAGCGTTGAATTACATTATGGATTTTTGGTCTTCTGGTTGTGATCCAGATTTTGTTCCATTCTTCCTTTACGGCGATTTTTATAAGTTTGCGAGGTATGGTAGGGAACTGAGATAACTAGTCCGATCAGTGAGAAGATTGTAGCTTCTTTAGGTTGTACCCAGGTTACCAGACGATGTGTATTCCCCTCGAAATTCTTCCCCCTCTACCACTAAATGTAGCTCGATTTTCCTCGTAGTGGGAATAATGTGACGTCACGCATCCCTTCTTATCACCGATATGTGCCTGGTGCAGAGAGTCGTCGAAGGGGAATCTGACAATGGAGAGGGAAGCATACAGGCTTCGCCAGGCAACGCTGGTAGTATCTTAGCTCTAATTTTTTTTATCGTAGCACCTTTCATCGATTAATTGGAGCTGGATTAGATTTGGATTAAATTTATCGTTAGCACGCGATATTTTCAACAAGGAATCAATGAAAATTAAGCTGTGCCTTCATGACAAATGATAAAAAATTGACTTGACATGTTTTTTAAAAATATCGTTAAGATGCCGTCTCACGAGCTAAAGTTACTTGAAGCGAATTGAGAATGTTTTTTTTTTATTAAAGGTTTAACGTCGCATCAACATCTAGGTCATTAGCGACGAACCTCTATGGTGTTTTAGATTTTGTGGAGGTGGTTGATTTCTTTAAGGAATTCGATGATGTTTGTTGTATGCTTTTCGGATGTGAGAGCCGTGTTCGGGTTGATTCGAAGTCGCTGGGTAGAGAATTTTTGGCAGTCGTACACAAAGTGGTGGACTGTGAGCGGGGTATTACAGCAGAGGGGGGGATCTGTCTTCTTTATGAGGAATTCATGTGTGATCTTGCAATGACCAGTTCTCAGGCGGGAAAGAACGATTCTTTCTTTTCTGCTCATTTGGTCGCTTGGAATGTCTTGAAAGACATTTGTGATTATATCATGTATTTTTTATGGTTTCGACTTCCATATGTTGTTCCATTCTTCTTTGGTTTTTTCTTTTACATGATAGATAATTTCTTGGAGTGGGATTCGGGTCGATTGTTGTTCTGTCTGGAGGGTGGTTGCTTCTTTGGCTCTTAGATCCGCTTGCGTGTTCCCAGTTATTCCTTGATGGGAGGGAATCCAAATGATAAATATCTTTTTGTTGGTATTAACAAGTTCCGTATAGAGAATTTTGTATTCTGTTTGTATCCTTGTATCGAGAATGTCGTATTCCGTATCGATGCTTCTCTTCGGTTAAATTCGGTTATACTTCTCGTATTCTGTACGCAACTGTACGATTCGTTACCTGAACAGGTAAATAAGTTGAGTTCTAAAATTGTGCCATGCCTACGAAGAAAAAGATAAGCTAGCTATTAGAAATTAGAACAACGACTAATTCGTTTTCGTCAATCGTAAAGAGCAAAGCTACCTGGATGGAAATCAGAAATTAATTCGATCGGAATAATAGGGTAGGAGCAGTTGGCGAGTTCCTGTCGCACGATTACTCGCTGGATATTCGAGACCTCGTCATAACATTTGTACGAGAGACATAAATTCCGCGTCAGGTTGGCAGACCTCCCAGAAGCAGCGGAGTAATGCCCGATAAGGCTGCAGCCGGGATGAAATTTCTTGACGGAAACCATAAAACGTCGTTACCCCAAAAATCGCATCACCGCCACCTCTGTTCCATTCCCGGGCAATAAAAGAGGGCATGTTCTGGCAGCGGTGTACGCCCTCATAAAAAGTTCAGTTTTTCCTCGGCTTCTTGTTTGACGATACTCCGGGCTTGACTCGTAATTTTCCGCGCTCGGGTTACGTGACTTTTCAAGAAACAGAAAATTAAGCCACGATAAAACTCCGGCACTCGCGAAGAAATTCGACTTTTTACGGATAAGAAAATTTCGTACAGAGTGCGTACATTAAAGTCTGACCGAAATCGATCGATCTAACTTAAATGTTATACCTGCTCTTCGATGCTCGATGCTCTTGCTATTTTCCATTCAAGCAGATTCTTTTAATCTTCACAATTGACTTGCTATTTATCATATTTGTATCAAAATCATATTTCGGATTACGGTACCCACGCGTCACGATGATTTCTAGGTGACGCGTACGGAGGATCAATAAATCCAGCCGACCACTGGTTCGATTAAAATAAATACCAGACAAAGGTTACCGTAAAAGTTCGTATACAATTTCTGCGAAAAAAAGAAATGGTTATTTCATAAATAACAGCATGTAAAACGAGCGATCATAGTGAAATGAAATTACGATGTCTCGTCCCGTTTTACCCGATAGGGCTCGTCCGATTGTTCAATAATTGCCAGAGGCGGCGGGCTCCGCCAATCGTGAAAAGAATACCGACACGACTGGCTTTCGTAAATTTGTCTTGTCCCGTGACGTTAGGGATTCGACGTCGCGACTTCTGTCTTCCTTCCGGTATCGTGTCAATTTGAATGCATTCACGTGGGCATGACGCATAATTCGCGAATGCCGGGGAACGAGGAACGTCTCCGCAGCGTTAGGGTAGCTTCGCCATAAACTTTCATTCTCTCTTATTTATCACCCTTCGCGTGTACCATTCCTTCGCCCATCCGCTTGGCAAACTTAACCATTGTACGGCGGAGGGAGAAGGGGGAGGAGAGCGGCGCGAGTTAAGAATGCATTTCGCGTTCGTCTGGCTGCTGCGTTCTCCTCGTATATACACCGATTAAATGCCAAAGCCAATAGAGACTTATTAAAAGAGCGGGACCACCTTTTCCTCGCCGCATTGAAATTCCGCGCGACGCGTGTCCCAAGTCAGCCTCCGGGTGGCATCAAGTATTTTTATACGTACGTCTCAAATGACCAACGGAATTCCGATTTGTTTGACCGTCCTTTGCGTCTCGCTGACCACCGGCTACTTGGAACAGCACGTTGCACTTCACTTTCGAGACATGTCCCGATTGTAACGCACGCGCGTCTTTTAAATAATCATCTCGATTCTCTAGAATTGCGTCGAAAAGCGAAAATACATAAGATATATGAAATATTTGGGAGGAAATCAAGGAATTCATAGTTAATCGCGGACACGAATGATCGTTCGGAGCGGATAAGTTCGTTCTCGTGCAGCGTTATCGCATCAAATTTGTCCCGAAACGGCATCCAATTCCGGTCGCGGAGGGTTAGTTCAATATTTAAGAGAGACCCGGGTGAATGTGGTATGAGCACTTCCGAAAAAGAACGAACGGTCCCGTTTCACCCCCCGAATATATGCACTTCGCATTTGTCTACCCACGCTTGGTGCCTCCGCGATGTTTATGTGATTCACCGATGTAAAGGTGGAGCAGGCCGGTGGAGGAAGAAGTGACGCGAAGGGGGGTGGTGCAGAGGGGGACGAGGGGAGGGTCGGGGAGGGGAAGGGGGTGGTTGAATCGTCTCCCTTCTGAAATAATGTCGAGTATACCGAATGCAGGAACGTAACCAAGGGAGTGCGCCCGCTTATTGCCTTAAATTGCTAATTGGGCTTAGGACCGACGCTGCCTTTGCACAGCGCGGTCTCTTTCTTTCTGTGTACCCCCGAATCCCGTCTTTCTTCTCCCTTCTCTCTGCCCAGCTTTCGTGCCTCTTTCTCGCGCGCTAGCGCTTCGACCGTTCCTCTGTCCTTCTTTATTCGCCGCGTAGATCCCCGACTTCGACTTCCTCGATGCCTATTGTCGGACGTCAGACCCTTCGCCGCCTCCTCCTCTTTCTCTTCTTTCTCCTCTTCCACCCTTCAACGACGAGCGAGACAGGCGGAAAGAGAACGCGAAACAGAGGAAGAGAGAGAGAGAGGGAGAACCGAGCAAGGAGAAAAGTGAGGACGAAGGAGGAGCAGGGACGCCGGTTACGGGGAGAGAGAGATTACCGCACCCTGCTTCTTTTCTTCCCTGTCGAAATAGCATTTACCCCCATTGTTTTCTCATCTCGAAAAGTTTAACAGGATCGACTCGTGATGCCTTTTCAAATCTGCTCGCGGGACTCGCCGCCCCCGCCTTCTGTCTTCGTCCTTTCCTCTCGGTCTCTATCTCTATCTCTCCATCGTTCCCTGTCTTTCTTTTTTTGACGCAAGGGTGGCTGGGCCGCCGAATTCACGGCTTCCTTTTCGCGCGTCTTTTCGGCCAACCGCGTGCACGCGGAAAGAATCCGCGAGACCGAACCCTGCGTTAAATCGTTCGTGGATCTTTCTTTTTCGCGTGGTTGCGAGGTACGCGCACAAGAGAAGAAGGGGCGTGACGCGTGTCGACGCGCGCGCGATGTTTTCTTGCCTACCTAAATCGCGCTTTTAGCGTGAGCGCACTGGCAGCACGGACCTTTGTGCCACGGCAGAGAAAGAAAAGAAAGAAAGAAAGAAAGAAAGAAAGAAAGAAAGAAAGAGAGAGAGACAGTAAGTGAAGAAAAAAAACAGTAATCGTGGTTTCGCCAACCGATTCCCCTCGACTCACCTGCCGGCCGGATAGCACGACGGCTATACGCACGAACAGTTTGTTCTTTATCGTATTATCGTACATCCGTATGTGCCCACGAGTAGACTAATCTTGATACCGTCGCGCACCGGCAGAGATACCAGTTTCGCATCGGACATGCTCGCATCCCCGAACATCGCCGAAAGGATATTAGCATTAATTGACAACGACGACGCGACGGCGGCGATGGCGTCGGCCGACCAACCGAACGATACAACCGTAATCGCCCGTGGAAAGCCGAAGAATGACGCGAATGATTCGCAACGCGCATTAAAGCGATCGAGCGGTGTCTCTCGCTCGAGTCTCGGGGAGCTATGGGGCAGCGAGACAACCTGCGCTACGCCGACTCGAATCCGTTTCTCTCTGCGAAAAATCGTATTCCGCCCACGCGCGTGCATACACGCCGTATAACGCGCGGGAAACGCGTATCCATTGTAAACAGTAGGAGAAAAAATTTCGAACACGATCCCCGACAATCATAGGTGTCTGCTGGCCACGTGGCAGCTGCTCCAACAGCTGTTACCACCCCGATGCATCAGAAGATGCGCCAGTTTCTCTCTCTCTCTCCCTCCCTCCCTCTCTCTCTCCCTCTCCCTGCCGTTCCCATCTTTTTGTGTTCTTTTTGCTGGTGATTTTTAATGTCGCGATATCACGCGCGAGGAACGCAGCGCGCACTGGCCGCCTCGCGTGCATGCTCAGCACACCGACACAAAAAGGAAACACATCGCCGCTGCCAGAGAACCGGGGGCTAGTCCTTCGGACGGGAATTATCTCCTGTTCATCTTCATTCACAGTTTCTTGCGCGCCGATTGACAGCCACAAAAGCCCTCGCGCGACGCTCTCTAACAAGAAGCCTCGACGAAATTGTTAATTCTCGTCTACGAGACGACGTCGCGTTTAATTAATCGCCGCGCCGCGCCGGCCGTTGTTCGCCTCGGTTCCTTCCTCCGATTGTGCAGGGCGCGCGAGACCATGCACCGCCCTCCACAACTCGGTGGACACCTGCGGGTCTCCTAAAGAAAATGAAAATTGTTTTGTACAATTATTTTGCTTCCCCGAGAGACAATGCATCTGTTCAACCAACCTTTCGCTCGATCCGACACTTGCTCGCCACGTGCCATTCGATGTCTTTCTCTAATCGGAAGACTGTGGATATTCGGGCATTTATGTCTTCCGAAATTTTCAAAAAATTCCACAGAACTTTATTCATCTCGGATCTATACCACTGCCACCGAATATAACATTTTATCTGCTCCCACTTTCTAAAAGTTTGCAGAAACGGAAAAAGCATAAACATCCGTAGTTCGCGCGGAAGAATATTTTTGTCTTCGTTTATCCTTGTAAGAGAAAATAAATTGTTGCAACCATGGGTTTCGGTACTTAACCCACCAATGTATGGATCGGGTTTGCGACTTCCGCAACAATACTTTTCTAAGAAAAGAGCTCGCGAGATTTCAGAGAAGGAAGGTCAACGAAAACGTGGATATTTTTGGCCAGTGCACCGAAGGGTTGCAAGCTCGGAGCATCGCGGCAACGAAATTTCGAAGCGAAACGCGTTGCTGGCTGTGCAAACGCATTTGGCGAGGCAACCCGTACGGGCGTAATGCACAAAGAATTCGGTACAATGGGGAAATCACTTGCAGGAGAGGCGTAGAAGCCAGAGACCCGCGAACAGTCGCTCGTTTTTACGCGCAAGGCAAAATGACTCGTGCAACGCGTGTTTTTCTGTCCACGTTTCTCCCCTTTCTTCGGCTGGCAGCCGTACGCATGGTCGAGCCACCGAGTCCGGGATATTGATCAATTAGGAAAAATTCATATTGAATGGTACGCAGACTTGCGAAATCAATTTCGAACGAGAGGAAAGGAGAGAAAGTCGAGGCGTGTTCGGAACGAAGAGGAAAGAGGATTACGTGAATAGAGCGTATTCGGATGTTGCTTGTTTTCACCAAATGTATTGAAACGGCCAACCCGACTATTTCCGAATTGGTCTCCACATTCGGTTTAGATATTTTCGGAGCTTTTTAATCGACCAATCGAAAACGGTGTGCACAAGTGTGTTGCTTCAAACTCCCTGTTGCGGGAAGATGCCATTCAACCCTCGTTCATCTGTTAACGTTGTTTAGTAAAATTGTGAGCACGCAATAATTGGCGTAACTTTTTCACCTCGATTCGAGTCAATTCTCCTGATTTGGTAAACCTTTCGTAACTGTCCAAGACGGCAAATTTGAGTCGGTGCTCTGCAATCGTTTGAATGTTCTATAAGACTATAAATGTTTCGAATATTTGAAAATTGAAACTTGTGATTATCGCGCTATTTAAAATTCTATTTGAATGTGTTACGAGTTAGTTCAACTTTTTACATTAAACGGTTATGCACCTGTTCGAACAATTTTCTTTGCAACCGCAATTTGGAATCGCGACAACTAGAGTAGACTGCTCTTCGGTCCTTCAAGCGTCAATAACAACGAGTTATCGATAAAATGCACCGGGCGAACCCCTACGAACGACTCGTTCGTCTTCTTCCCTGATTGGTTATGCTTGTTTTCAAATCACCGTTATTATGCTCTTAAATTTCGCTCTCGCAGAAACACTCGTTACGCTGCCACGGAACGCGAGAAAAGAAAGGGATCCTCGAGTGACTCGCGAAGTTTTAAATTGACTGGGAGGAACTTCGATATAGCTGATTTTCAATTGAATCTCGTGACTGGCCTCTGTCGAAATCGAACGCGATCCATCATTTTCGATAAATGAAACTGTTGTATCGTGCACATAATTTGATAAGTTGATAATTCGAATAGTTTTAGGCAGTCTTCGTAATCACTATATATATTCTCTGACTCGAAAGCAAGCTTAAAAATCATTTTAAAATATCAGATTTTGTTACTTTTTGAAAATTGCTGTTCCTCAACCTTACACCGTATAAAAATGAAATTTATGGACACCAAATTAAAAAACTTACAATTTTCCAAATTAATCTGTTGTTGCGTTATACATGTTAAACTCTGATAACAAGAAATAGTCATTGTCCGTAATGTAGTTAAGATTATTTTATCTTAACAATATGTTAACGTATTCGAGCCACGCAAACCGATTTTGATAAAACTTTTTTTGAGGGGCAGCTCTTGGAAAAATATTCAACACGTGTTTTTCATATCGGCCATTGTCCACATCGAAGGATGTGAAAACAGCCCTCGTAGTTGGAGATCAAAAACATATCGAATATCTTCGATAAAAACACGTGTATCGAATATTTGTTTAAGAACTACCTTTCGCAAGAGTGTTATTAAAATCGGCTTGCGCCGACTGGGAATATGTTCCCAGATGACTTTGCAGACTGACTAACGTTTCCACGAATTCATCGAAATTGAGAACGGTAACCGGTAAGGAAAATACACCGTGAATTAGTCACGCGAAATGCCTTGTCACCGGTAACATGTTTCGATCGGTATCCTGGACCAGACTGTGTGAGTCAGCGAGATGGTAGCATTAAACGAACGCAACTTTTCCTCTAAACGAACTTCTCGATGCAAGTAAGCATCATTTTTAAAAACACATTTCCGTGTGTTTTAAATTTGCGTTACAAACCCAAATAGAAAAGTAGATTAACTAAATGCAATTTTTCTATGTATACTTTTCATCGCGTATCGTTACACCGTGAATTTTATGCACTTTTTATGGGACTTTGACCAACATATTTGTGGCATTTTTCAAATAAAAATCATATCAAATATCATATAATTCCGATGATATTTACTTATGTAATGGACGACTAAAGTTTTCGACGGAAGGAGGTTCAGCGTATGGGAAGTTCTTTGCGTTCGAAATTTTCATCGTTCGTTACACACGTAATTATCATAGGAATTATATCGTATTTGCTATCATTTTGCAATAGAAAAATGCCACGAATACGTTGGTCAAAGTTTCATAAAAAAAATAATGAAAAATAAAGTAGTTCGACATCGGATTAGTTGTGTTTACACTTCTCGGCGACCGAGGCCTCTCGAGCTCGACTGTCCTTCTCTACGTTCGACAAAAGTCAAAGAATAGTATAACTGGCGTATAATTGTCCCTGGGCAGACCCGTGTTGGGGACAATTATCGATAAAATACTGTACATCCTATTGCGTTACGTGAAACATACAAATACATGAAATGTCCTATCATTTTGTCCGACACTGTACAGGGTGTAACAAAATTTAGTGTCATGGCTTTGGCAGGTGGTTGTACACCTTCCGATCGGTGGAGATTCGTTAAAAGAAATTGCCGCAAAATTGACTTTGGCATTGAAATTCAAGGTCAAATTTTGTTCATGCTTGTATCGCATGTGTACAACAATCTGCCGAAACAAACAAAATATTTTTAATTTAATTAATTGGCGTATCGATTGTCCCTCTCTCCTGGCGCAAATCAATTTCTACGTACCTCAACATGTTTCGAGAACCAGGGCAGGATTTCAAACAATTAAATCCAAATGCACATATGGATTACTGGATCCCTTAACGCTAGGTTTACGGAGCTGTAGAAATAACTGTTTCACATTATCTTATACCCATAACAAGAATGCGTCTATCCAAATTTTTGGCCATTTTTCCAATAATACGTAACCCAAGAAATAAATTTGTTAATAATTCCTCAGGGAAGTATCATTGCGATCTCAATAATCGCAAATTAAAAATATTAAAAATAAATAAATCTAGTGTTAAATCGTATTATTGCGGACTCTACGTCGCTATATCATAATATTGACTTTCTCAATGGGTCGTTGCAATCGTTCAAGAGAAAATTGCGTACAATTATATGTTAATTTAATACCTGTAGTATTCCTACAGCTTACGGCATGTCCCTTTACAAGTAATTTTAGGTTAAGACTTTAATTTTTCTTTTATATTGTAAACATTTGTATAAATCGATTTCGGACCGTACATCATAATAATAATAATAATAATACTATTATTAATATTAATAATAATAATAAAAGTATGACATTAAATTTTGTTATACCCTGTACATCGGGCGAGACGTTCGCGCACGCGAAAGAAGGAAGCGAATTCCGCGGCCTCCGTCGCGTTACGAATTCGTCGGCCGGGTAATCTGCGTTGGGTTCGCGCGGCTCGTGAATCTCCGGATATCTTCGTGCGTCGTCGATTTCCGCGCTGATCGAGCGTGGCGCTCGTGTCGACCGGCTGGCTCTGCTCGCGTTCGCAGTACGCGGCGGGACGTGGGCCATCGTGTCGTGGGAGAGAGAATGGTTTTTCTCGGTGTAATCGTGTCGAAAAAAAGGACAGGACTGCCAGTTCTATAATTTCTCTCGACCTCACGATTCCTCGGTTGTGGTCTCCGGTCCTATCGTACGCGCTGTCTAGCGGATATTTTGAAATTCGACGCGGTCATTCGGCCGCGCGAAGTGGTTCCGAAACCTGGGAGTGAAAAGGTACCTCGATAGTATCGCGGACACGTGGTACCGCCGAAATCGGGTACGGGTACGGGGTGAGTTCATCGAGAACTTGCCGCGTCCGTTGCCGAGACGATTTGCGAGCGACGACGTCGCGTCGCGATTACGTGTTGCCACACCGGAAAAATTTCCATGCGTTCGTTCCACTTGCGCGGCTCGTGTGTCACTGGCGGCACGCGAGTCTATCGCTAAATGTGCTTTTTCTACGTCATAGAGGATTGGTTCGTATGTACGGCGCCGTTCGCGAGCACACGGACGCTTTTCCATTGACGTATGTCGCACGATCTAAAAAGATGCATCTTACTATTCCTGTCGGTCCCACTTTCCCGTAACGGTTCTCGACGGGACTCGCGTAAACCGGCGTGGTGCGCGCTTTATCGTCTAGCGTGAAGCGAAGCTTGCGCGCGATTTTCGCCGATCGAGAACTGCCGCGGGATTATCGCCAACGTGGAAGGACGTTGTTTGAACACACGCTGTCGGCCGACGACGCGACGGTGCTGCGGCACGTAAAGTCTGGTGATAATCCGTCGTGCGAACGTTCGAATCCGTGCCAACGGGATTTTTTTTTTTGTCTCCCCTCGGACTTAACCTTGCGTGTCCGCGCGTGTTGTGTGTGTTTTTTTTTTTTGTGACTTTGTGTGCGGCCGATAGCTAAAGGCGAACAATGTCAGGTTAAATATCGCCGGTAAACAACAGCGGAGGAAGAGGACCCGAGCCCTCTCTCCGGAACACAATAGAGAAGGAAAAATCAGTGCGGTTGTTTTTTTCGGTTATGCTGGTGCCAATAGGCGTCGTCGTTGCGTCGCTAACAAACGGGGACAATGCTATTGGCTGACTACCAATAAGTCAACGACGAACCTCGCCGTATCTGCGAGAATTCACAGCGGCGTCGTGCGTGTAAGTGTGCACCAACTTGTTTACATCCGTTTTCGTTGCCCTTTAGACGCGACTATACATATGCCGCGATCGTTATGCGACTGGAAGTGTTCCTCGGAATATGTAGTATGTGTACCTATTCCCGACTCGTTTTCGTGGGAACACGTAAAACTGAAACGTCCACCACGTTGCAGTCGTTACACCGATGTCGCGAGCTCTTATCGCGGTTCTATTATTTTTGTCGAACGAAAGGGCATTCTGTCTGATCAGTGGACAACGGATTTTATGCGTTTATCACGAAAATGTCGTGAAACCTTTAAAACGGCAAACACGTTGGAAGAATTTGAAAATATTTTTATATTATTTTCAGCCCATCGAACATATTAAAAGAGAAAGTACATTTCTATGTCACTCCGGTTTGTTGCAATTCAGATACAAAATTTTTATTTTGCATGAAGATACGCTGTCTATCGATTACAAGCGAAACAAATTTTATTTCGTCTAAAAAGAAAGGCGTGACATTCGTGTTTGTTAGACTTTGTTAACATCTTCGTCACGCGAGGCTGACTCGTCAAAATTAATATCTATGTTACACCAGTTTTCGGTGCAATTCAGATAGAATATTTTTATTTTGCATAAAAAATTTTGCACAAAGTATGAGCAGATGAATCCAAATTATAGCGGCACGGTCAACGTAATGTTCGATCTACGATGCGTCGATTCGATCGAGTTACGGGACCAGTTGAAATGACGTTAAAATCCCAGTTCTAATATTTTTAATGCACGGTTATCGAGATCGCGTATATCTCTAACGAATTAGTCGATAAATTTATTTAGAAAATAGCTAAAAATTAGGATAGACATGTTTTTGCCATTTTTGAAATGTAAAATAGTCGCTTTTAGTACCCCGTAATAATTTTGGATGATGGCAGAAGATCAATCGCTATCGATGAAAACATAATTATTACAAACCTATGTACAGACCGGGACAAAATTGAGTGGACACTTAAAAACTTTTTTAAAATTGGACCAAACTATTTGAATCTTTTTGAAATGTTTGGATGATTAGTTTACTAGATAATGTACAAAAAGATTGCGATTAATTCACCAAAATCGATTGAGGTTGCAGCGAGCTACAAATAATTAAAAATAGCAAAAATTGTAAGAAATTGCAATTCAGATCGATCGTAAGCCCCTAATTAGTGTAAATCAATTATGAAATCTAGTAAATTACAAACGTCTCCAAAGAACCAAGTCGCTTGGTACGATTTTAAAACATTTTATTAGTTTTTAAAGCGTGTCCACTTAATTTTTACCCCGACTGTATATCTACACGGTCAACAGTTTTGACATAGCAGTCGAATAGTTGCTTAGACATGTAGGTTACGTACAGATGCAATATTATGCACACTACATATTAACTAACCGATAAGCCATGCACGGTGTTTATACATTTTTGCATTTTCACTGTAAGAGCTGGAAGGTGCTACGAGCATGAACCGTTCGATTTGATGGAAATTTTGTAACATTTTCGCGCTATCGTCGCGAGCAAGGAAAATGTTGTAGCAAAACGTGTTTTATCTCTCGGAGTGCATCACGGAAAGGAGTGTATTTTTGGAGATTGCGACTTTTTTCGCGTTGCGTAATTGTTGTTACGATTATACGGTGAATCGTGCTGGTGAAAAATAAATTTGCCAGTCGATTGTCCTGGCGACGCCATTGAGCGTTCGCCGTTATCTTCGGACCATTCTAAACACGCCTCTAAGATATTGCAGCCCGTACCCGGGATTTGGGTCAGTTTTGCAAGTTTCGCAACCGCCGCGTCGCCGGATAACCGGGTACTTTGGACCACTTGAATTATGCGGGTTCATTTTTTTGCTACACAAACTACGAGCCGAATTTACGGAGGATCATAAAATTTAATATGCACGGGCAACGTTGTCGGCGAGCTCGATGATTCTTGCCGGTTTGGTCGTAAGCTGCCTCGACGTTACCGGCAAGAATCGTACGATCTGCTCGAGACCGGTAACGAACAACCCTTTTTGCATCGGACGAAAACTGAGAGCTTAATGATCTATACGGATATTTGTAACAGAACCCTTGGAAATCTTAAATTATTCGTCCGAACTCTTTGTTAATCTATGGAATGAACTTTTCTTTTATTCAAATCTTTATACGCACAGCGTGTTACATATATCGAAGTGAAACAAATTGTTGTCTATTCTATTATTTGCTATTAAAAATTATTAATAGTGGTATCGCTTTATTCAACCTTGCAGCTGAGAATTGAACTTGATTTACGATATCCTATATTTACAAAATATTTACACTCTCGCTCTACTCTTCCCCCCTGCTCATCCCCACTCTGTCCTACTCTAGCATTATCCTATTCCATTGAATATTATTACTTGAAGTAAATTGATCATTTTTTATCTGTAAACAAATACGCGATAGGAGATAACAGCTTCGTACACATCCGTTATCAGAGACTATTCAAGGAGTTAGAGGCATGATACATTAAAGCTATGTTGTAAAAGTATTGTTTATGCGGAAGTTAATTTCATTCTAATGGAATCCGTCTCACAATATTAATTGGAAAGACATGACCGGTCAAATTTTAATTTTTCATAAGTTTTTTCGTTAGACAGCGGATCTATGTTACCATTAATGCCTTATACGCTTCGTGAATTGAAAAGAAGATATTTCTTTATAGTCCAAAACACAGGAGCTAGATATAAATTCATATTTTTCACTAATAATTTGAGCGTAGTGGAAATAATACATTGATACTCTGCAAGTATATTCTAATCTTTTCACCGTTTTAAGTTGCACCGACTCATTATTGCCATAAATGTTTAAAATCCGTAGTCTAGCGATCATAGTATACATAATTCTAGGCTATTCGCAAACTTCAATAACGAGCTTCCGAGTATCCTCCGCATTATTAATGAACATTATCGTCTTCGGACGTGTGTCTAGAGCAGCAGCTAATTAGGACATTTACATTGTACTTAGAGATCTATAGTTTTGTCTATACACACCAGTTTCTTATAACTTTCAGACGTACCTATCAACCTCGAAACTCTTTGTCGCGTTAGCGATTATTATGAATAAATAATGTTAAGCTCTACATGCCTGAACATCAATGAAATTGGCCTCTTTGGTGAGCCGTGTGTATCGACAGTACTTTTCAGCAAACTCGGAAGAGTCGTCACACTTTCGTCGTAATTGCCGGTCCTTGTTGTCGTAACGAGCCTCGCAATCCCATAAACACTGTAAGCTCATTACCGTTGCTCAACCAACAAATTCTTCTCGTCGCATTCGCCGCATTTATCTCATTTCCCGCGCGCTATTGACAATTGATTTTAAGCGACACTTGTTGCTGGTCAAAGGGTGCAGTCATGCAGTTCGTACGCATGAAATGCGTTTCGGTAAGCGTTGGACAAATTAAGTGTAATCCATCATCAAATTAGTCGATGTAATATGTATCTTGCTCGCTACACCACTCGTTCGAAATTGGGGGAATCGTATGTCCTGCACGGTCTTTAAAAATAATATTATATTTTTACGCATCGAATCTATTATTTCAATATTACGCATTTCATTTCATTCTTAACGTATGTATTAACTATTGATGACAAAGCGAAGAAAATCACTTGGTAATCCTTCGAAAGGATTTTTTGAAATTTATACTTTTATCATAATACGACATAATAACACGATGCCAGATTATTATTACACGATGGCTTTGGGGCTCGCACGAGAAGATTGTCGATTTAAAAAATATGTACGTTATTGTACCTAATCACAGGAATTAGAGAATTGATGTGAATCGAATAAAAGCCAAAATGACGGGTTTTAATATTTGTAATTTCCGATTGTTCTAAAAAAAAATGACTAGAAACTTGGATAAACATATCCTTGTTATTTTTAATATAAACTAATACAAAATTGTCTAGCGGTGACAACCCCTTGCACTATATAGCATCAAGTAAGACGCGCAAAGAAGATTTTTCCAAAATATTCTAAATATGGATGTTCTTACTTTTTTTTTTAAAAACGAAATAGAATTCTATTTTTTAAATATACAACGATCGAAGAATACCTAGACAGTAGGGGTGGGCGGGCACCCGGAGAAAGTATCTCGAAAAATTGCCAAGTAGAAATCCGAGTAAAGGCATCGAAAATTCCGTTTGAAAAGAACATTCTAGTTACACATGTTTCACGCATGAACCGTTCGATAGTTTCTTTGTTGAAGACATTCTCCCGACATGCGGCCGTAATTGCCAACGGAGATTGATTAAGAGAGGCAAGGAAAACTTGTCGTCGAGTTGCCGACCGCGACTGCTCGCAAAGGAAGTAGAGAACTGTCCTTCGTGTTCGTCGATCTCGCTTTCCAGTGTGAATCAGCATAATCTACGAAGAAAAAGAGAGAGAAAGAGAAATCGGCGCAATCGAGATGAACGTAAGTCGTTCCGCGAATCGGGTGGACTTCAAGTCAATTCGATATCAAAACCTTCAGGTCCATGCTGTTTCTGAGATCCTGTAGCTCTATTATTTCTTCGTGTAAACACAGCAAAGATACCGTTACAATGACATCGCGTTCAGTGCCATTTGAATCAGAAAAATACCACAAATAAGTTGGCGGAAGTCCCATAAAAAAAATGAATAAAAATAAAAAAAATTTCAATTTATGGATTACAGGCTCGGAACTATTTATCGCGACGGCCGATTTTTTAAGGCTACGCCACCTCGACCCGGCCTCGAGCCAGTTCAGGCGCGTACCATAGGCGCTATTCGTGGCGCCAAGGAAAACAAAGACCGCCACGGGAAGCGAGACGCGCGGCCGGGTCGAGGAGGTGTAGCCTTAAAAAATAGTAAATAATTCATAGTAAATAATTCCGTTGCGAGTAAATAATTCCGAGTCCTGGATTACGCGATTCTTAGGCCCTCGCAGTGGAAGGGATACAGTAAAGTCGGGTTTACTGTCCCGAGTCAACACCGGGTTCTAAGTCCAGTGCCTACTCGTTCCACCGACGGCCGACGCCGAAGGCGGCGATGATCGACCTCGGCTCGGTTATATCGGTGTAAACACCACACATTGACTCGAATGAATCGAAATGTTCAACTTTCTTAATTTTCATTATTTTTTTAATGAAATTTCACTATCGTATTTCTGGCATTTTTCTGATTAAAATAAGACCAAACACGATATAATTCCAATTGTATTTAGTGGTTAAATCGGCGATTCAAGTTTATTAGCCTTATTCGGCGTCTCCTTTGAATTTCATTCTTCCTTCTCTATGTTCGGCTTCTCCTTTGAATGTCATTCTATCCTTCTCTATGTTCGGAATCGCCTTTGAAGTAACAAAAATACGATCATACATGTACACACCAATCTTACTGTCCACCATAAATACGGCTGTTGGACAGTAATGCGTATTTTACTGTAATTCCAATTGTATTTAGTGGTTAAATCGACGATTCAAGTTTAGGTCGCGAGGAAGAACAGCGTATGGGAAAGAAAGAGACACTCGTTCTGTCCTTCTCTATGTTCAGCTTCTCCTTTGAATTTCATTCTGTCTTTCTCTATGTTCGGCTTCTCCTTTGAATTTCATTCTGTCCTTCTCTATGTTCGGACTCTCCTTTGAAGCAACAAAAATAAGGGCGCAACACCAGGATTACTGTCCTCCAAAATTACGGCTGTTGGCCAGTAAACCCGACTTTACTGTATTCGTTTTCGTAGATCCTACAGTTTGCGTTTTCTTAGATCAAGGCATTACCGTAGTCTCAACACGTTCGTACAGTTTGTTGTCTTTTGAGAAGGAGAAGCACGCTGACTGAAAATCTCGTTCATCAGAGATCCACAGTCCGCTCGTTCTTCGGTATTCGCTCGGTTTCCTTTTCTCTCGCGTCCTCTCCCCGTCGTTGACTCGGTATGTTGGACTCGTTCTCCCATATTCCCCCGTTGGTGTCGTATTTTCACGTTCGCGACGCCTCGCGCTCTCCTTCTTTCCGTCTTCTTGCCCTCTCCCGCGCCGCTAACGGCAAGCCGACACATGTACGTATGTTGCAGACCAACTTGCTAATTCGTCGCGCAGAAATATCTCGAGCCCGTCTGAGGCCGCGGCACTCGGATCGTTATTGTGAATTTCGTCGTCCTAGAATAAACTTCTCGAACACACACTGAGACGAACGACCGAGAGAGAAAGACGACGACGAGCCCGACAATCTCTCTTCTCCTCTGTCGGTCTTTCAGTGTCTCTATTAAGGTCGTCGCATATTTCGACGGAACACGGCGAATTGGGAATATGATTTCGCAAACCGGCGAACCTTAAGGCGCGTTCCCACGACGCGCACCTCTCCGCATACGATTCGTTCGCCGGTGTTAACGCTTGCCTCGCTGTGAAGTCTAGGTCGAGAAGGCACGGTCCGAGACACAGAAGTTTGCTGTAAGTTAGATGATCGATGCGAGCCATCGTAGGAATTGTGTTTGCGACTGCAAGGTGTTCGTCGGTACAGTGCTGAGTTCGAAAATCCAGTAGTTTCTTTTTATTTGTCCTTGGACCTGGACTGCTGCTACGGAGGGTGGCTCTTCTGAGAATGATCGATTGTTATCTCAAGGCGTTCATCGGTTAGAACAGGCAGTGCACTGCTGAGTTCTAAAATCCAGTTGTAGTTCCTTTTTACTTGTCCCAAAGTCGGGCCCGGTTGCTGCTATCATCGATGGAGGGAGACTCTTCTGAGAATGATCGATCGTTATCTCATAGGAATAATAGTGAGAAAAATTGAGTGGAAATGGCCCCTCTGTGACAATTGCGAAATGTGTCTGGTACCAGGACACGTGGGAAACGAAATTTGAATCGTTAGGTTTTATTTTCGTTTTTTCAACATCGGCGAACAACGTGTCGTGGGAACAGTCGGTTTCTTCTGCCACTCCGATGTTGGCGAAATTCAGCGTGACGCGAGCTGTAAGAGATAGCGTTTCGAACAGTTTCTCAGCTTTCGTCGTAGGCACACGGCAGACAGTTCAGGGTACGACAATTAGTCTCTTCTCGATACCGCATTGTAAATCAGGGGATCGATTGTTCTGCAGCCGCGGTAATTGTACGCTATTTTCTACGTGCAATCTGAAACCCAAGCACATCGCTAGCTATTTTCTAGCAGGGTTTGTCATTTTTATTGTAACTTGTTTGACATTTGAAACATTAGATTAGATGTCGTTTGTGAAAGATTTTGTTATTACGAACACGAAAACTTATGTTTGAGAGAATCGATAACTTTTTTGAATAACGTATCGCGTAATAAATCAACTTTTAGTTATTACTTACCGAACATAGAAGATTTTTTATTTATTTCAGGAGTCGAAGAATTAATATTAAATCTAGCAAGCACTAAAAGTGACATGTAGAGAGCCTTATAAAAGTAATACGATTAAATTTATTTCGATTTTGGGCTAATAAAAAATGTATTAGATCGTTTCTCATAGAAAGTTCTGTATTAATTTCAATAATTGTAAAATAAAATATAGCGAAACGCTACAACCGAAGCTACCATTCTTGTGGAAGTCTTTTCCTGCGTTAGATGGACAGTGACACTTAATGATTCAGTGTAAAATAAATATTGCCGATACGGGTATGGCAAGCTGTGACAGCTGTCGTGTCCTTGTAACATATTACGGAGCACAATTATTTCATCTTACAAGTCTCCTAGCTGTAGTAACCTAGATAGCTAAACGTTACACATCTATGGGATACATTGTGCGTGTTTGATTTTCAAAAAACATCAGAATTTATATTTTTCTATAATTCTTCCCATTTTCTGGTACTTGCAAGGCCTCGTAGGTAACTTGTAGCATAAAAATATTTAAACCATGGTTAATAATTTCAATATTTCACATATAAATATTATTTCATACTTCAAATACACCGTTATTGCCTATATAGTCTACCGAAAAATTGTGTTTATGGTTTTGATAAATCTATTAATTATATTATACGTCACTATTAATAAATGAATGTACAAGGTCGTGTTATTTCACGAATATATATGTTTAATTTTTCGTTTTATTTACACTTTGTTTTCGATACACTTGACAAAAGAATTTAATGAAATTTTATATTTGTCATCATCCTGCAATAATTGTAACAAAAAATTGAATACAGAAAACATTGCTGGGTCACAGGAGACCCCACATTGCCATCTCGGGGGTTAGGAAGGATTTCTACACGTAGTTTAAATCCTATGTTATGGTTTCTTTTTTTTATCGGATCGAATAGGGAAAATGATTGGTACGGATAATGATATAGCTTAGGGTGTGTAGTTCGACGCAAAGAGGCCGCGAAGGAGGCGAGGAAAGGGATCGGCGGTGTCCGTTTCAAGAAACGAAGGCATTGACACCCGCGCTAGTAGGGAACGTCGGCGGATATGTAAAGAGGAAATTATCAGTGGCTACCTGGAAGTGGCAGTGACTCGTTGCGTATGTGGGAAATCGCCCTGAGGATCGTTATTCCTTCCCCTTCTTTTGCATTGCAGAAAAGCAGATCGTTCTTGTGGCAACGGTACGATAAAAGGGCCAATGGTGCCTCCGCGATGCGATTACGTCACTGGTCGCCGGTCGGCATAGCTCCGCGCGGTGAAATTGACGATGATTCGTCGCCGTTCCCGCGCGTTGACTCACCACACCTACCTCTTCGCTCGTCTCTCGTTTCTCTTCTCTCTCTCTCCCACTCTTTTCTCTCTCTCGCCTCTCTCTCTCACCGTCTCCCTCCGTCCAACTGCTTCGTTTCCCTTCTCGCCTGTTCTTCATCCTCTTTTATCGCCTTCTTCTTCCACGAACCGACCGGAAATCGTTGTCGCGTTCCCGGCTGCGGTTGTCGACGCCGCTGAAAGCGCCACGTGTGATACGTTCGCTTGCGCGGTAAAAGGTAGCGAATCTAATTATGAACGATTTTTTAATTGACCCTCCGCCATGCCAACATCGTCTTCGATCGGTTAGTACTCGTAGAAATACAGTAAATCCTCTATACTCGCAAAAAGGTGGTACACGATCAATGCAAAAAAATATCCCCTCCACTGTAGTAATCTGATCTCGGCTCGGGTATGTCGGTATGAACCGCTACTAATGCGACGCGGAGAGTCGTAGTCGCCGGCACAGTTCAAATGTAATACCAATTACGATTAATTCCGATTAAAATAATACCAAACACGATATTATTTCAACTGTGTTTAGTGGTTTAATCGACGAAACTTTCGGGCGCAAGGAAGGACAGCGAATGGGAAAGAAAGAGACGCGGTGTCTCTCTTTACACGCGCTGTCCTTCTCTATGTTCGGCTCGGTCTTTGAAGCTCAGAAAAATAGGGTCCGTCTACGAACTTTGCAAACCAACCTCTCTCCCCGAGGCTTTTGCGATTATAGAGGATTTGCTGTATTCTTCCAGGAACCTTGCTGTCGCGTTCGCGTCGACAACGCCAAGGATCCTCGGAAAAACTTGATGGATGTTGCATCGTAAAACTCGGTTCCTCGCCGAATGCTATTCTCGCGGTACCTATTTCGTAATTGTACGGTAGACAAGTATACGTGGTGCTTCAAAGAGGATTTCAATGATCCTCTACGCGAGGTCCGCTATACGTCCTCTACGTTCACAGGTTGCTTTGTTATCAGCTGTTCGTACAACGAGATTAAGAACTACTGGAGATATATGGTGTTATTAGCAGCATAATTCTCATAATCGCTTTATGCTCTCTTCAGCTCGTTGGATTAAATCTAGTACATACCGTCGTACTTCGAAACGATATTATGATGTTCAAGTAATTAGGCAAACATGGCTGTAACGGTTTTTCAATCGTGAACGTTTGTGCGAGCACTGCAATATGTATTGTTGTGAGATTACATTTTACATTATGACGTTCAAGTAATTAGACAAACATGGCTGTAATGATTTTTCAATCGCGAACGTTGGTGCGAGCACTGGAATAATGACTACAAGAAGGTCCCTGGCAGCAGTGTCGCCAGTTGAGGAGAAGAAGCACGAATTGAGGGGAAAAACGCGTCACGTGATCGAGCCGTGACGAAAGCGTGAGAAGAGCGTTGTGGAAGGGGAAGATAGAGTGGGTACACTATTCTTGTTTCGGGGATTTTCTTGTCATGTCACCATGGTACGCTGTAACGGACGTTTAATGAAAAATATTTTACACCATCGGATTTCATTCTCCGATTACGACTTCGATGAACGATTCCAAAGAATTTACTGGGTTGGTTTTGTAATGCAGCTTCTAATTGTAAGCTGCGCGCGCAACGATTTTCCAATTTGAATTCCTTTTATCAATAGTTTCGCAACGAACAAATCGTCGGATTCATTGAAAAATACGCGCCTCGAGAGAGTGCTCGGCGAACTGTACGAACGATTTTCTGCTTTTATCGGAACGCTATTTTGAAAATGAAAACAGTCGCTAATTGTATTACGAGATGGCGCCGCATATCTCATTTGCATCGCCCACCATGGTTTTATGTGTGCTATTACTCGCAGCTTTTTTTTCTTGGGAATCAAAACTCTGTTCGCGACGGGGTCTATATATAGGAAATAAGGAAACACAATGGAAACACATTGGAAAAAATCTATTTTTAGAGCGCACGATAAATTGTAGTTCCGAGCTGGAAAAGTTCGGGAAATTCGCGCGGTGAATTGCAACGCGTTGCATTCACTTGGAATCCATTGAAAATACATTGCAACGCTTTCTGTTCGCAATTCAGAAATTACAAATTTAAATAAACGAGTACAACAGATGCTTAAATTGCAATTGGATAAAAAGTTTTTCGTTAATTCTTTAATTCGAATTAATCAATTTTTCAAATTTTCGAATCAAAATGGATAGGTGAAATATAAAACAGTAAAAAGGTTAAAAGAATTTAATAGTGTCCTTGTATTGCCATCAACTTACTCAAATTATTAAAGGAAGAAATACATTTTTATTTGATTCCCTGCAATTAATGCGCACAATTTCTATTTCGCATAAAGATCCGCAATCTACTGATCGTTTAGTTGTTTAGTTCCAAATATTCATCCTTCTGAAGCAACGTTTTTATCAATGTTAGCACTCTCCCCTAAAAAAGTAATAAACGGGTTAATTAATCTTTTATCCGGTCGACATTGTTTTTTGTGTATGTGAGAAGTCTTCCGAGGAAAATCGTGCGTAGACCGTGACGCGGAACTTTGAACTGCGTTCCGATCGTCGGAAAAAGTGACAGGTTTCGCGACATTTGCTGTTTAATGTTTTCCTTGTAACCATAATATAGCAGGGTAATTAAATGTGACGTGTCTTTGTTCGTTTGTAATGAAATTTCCTCGACACTTTCCCAGGAAAATACCGAGTAGCACTACCGCTGGGACACCCTATATTGCAGCGGTAACGTGTACACACGTTTTCCTGCGGTATTTACGACGCAGATACGCGGCGAACGTAGCGAGCGTTGATCTAGATAAGGGTGCAGTTGTGGGGAGAAAAATAAATGACAGCGTGAGCACGGTACATGAGAATCGTAATTACAGGCGCTCTTAAATATTTGAGAAAGGCGATTCATTGATTCATCGAACCTCTGACAGGTGTTCACAGCCGTTCCCGACCGTATGGGCCCGACGCGAGTAGGTGAGTTAGGCCAGTCTTCCTAGGCGACGCTCGGCGCCGCGAGCTACTCGCGAATCCTCCGGCCTCGACGGCCAGTCAATATTATTGAGTTCAAATAAACGCCACCTTTTGTTTCGCTCGGCAGTCGTGCACAAATGAATGTATGTGGAGTTAAAAATAAAGTGACCGTTTAGCCGTCCGTCTATCGAGGCCGACCACCATAATGCCAGCTCCGTATGCCGGAACAGAGATTCCGGCGTTAACCGGGACAAAGTCAATTGAAATTCTGAAGCTGCATAATATGCTCGAGTGGTCGATTGGTTTTTCTTTAATTCCTAGTCCCAGTCGCTCCGCTCTCGGCGTCGCCCGCCGATTCTTTTATTTTCTGGGCTGGCTCTGGTGTTCGGATTCAGTTCCCCTTTGTTGGGAAATGGATCTCTAAGTAACTGAAAACGCCGGAGAATTATGTTGAAAATATGTTTTATTTAACGGCGCGGAAGAACGTCGGTTAAAACAGTTCGGCTAGCGGACTCGAAGCGAAGATATCTTGCAGGCGATAGAGAAAATCAGTCGCTCGCTTGAAATAAGGAAAACCCCATGACTGCATCGTTTATTGCCCTGACCCTTGGGTACGAAAAGTACCAGGCCTATGGATCTTTGCGTTAGAGAAATGCAGTGTTTCTTATTCACAACGAAATTCATTTTTGCTCCTTGGCAGGTGTATTATTATTGCTAATAAATCCAACACCCTTGATACGCTTTTCACTGATCAATGTTACACCGTGCAGCGACAACGGCGGCCGACATGCTGCGAAAATGAAAGAAACGAGATGGTGTAAAGTACAAGTGGAAAGGTACAGTGTTGGTACTGTTATTAACATAATCAGCCGTGTACGATGCCGTAAGAGAGATAAAAATAGCCGAGCAATGCGACGATAAAACATTTCTAATGGGGATCGAAATTGCTTAAACGATTTCAGCTTTTGTTTGAAAGTGTTATTATTCAAACTCCTTTATCGATCATTTATTTTACATAATTATGGTACACTTGTTTCTGTGTACTATCGATTCGCTGTTATATTCGTTGCCATTCGTTAACCATTCTCGTTTGCCAGTAGGAGGCTTAATTTGTCGGATCGTTTCCATTCGCAGTTGATTCTACGCTTCACAGGTCAGCCTGCACATTTGATATTTGAAAACATTTATGTATGTCTTTTCAAAGAAAGATTTTTAGAAGTCAAACATTTCTCTACGATTCTGCCCAGGGTTAGACTAGGCGTTTTATCCTTTCTCAAGTCTTCTCCTTATCCATCGCCATGTCATGGCCATAGCTTGACACAGTTAGATACACTGTAAAAGGACATTCTACCACCATTAAAAGGACCAGTTGCGTATGTTATTCTGACCCTGTTAACGTGTCACATTCGCTTTACCTCGCTGCTGACTTTGACGAGACTCTGATAATTATTACGTAATTATCTGGATTGATAAAAAAGGATTCACACTTTAGTCAAACAATTGCTATACCGATGTTTTTGTACGAACCAGATTGGAGTCCAGTTGATGACGATTTCAACAAATGAAATCAAAGTACTATCCATTCAACATATTAATTTATATCTGTAAATAATATCATTTTTATATCACTGTTTCCATTGTTATTAACAGCCTTCTATTTGTAAACATCAATATTGCAAACAGATGACGAAAACAGAATAATTAAATAATACTTGTAAATGGAATGTTATGAAACTTGACGTTTTATAAATAAAAGTACAACGATGGGCAATGACGAGAATTTTTATACCAACCTCCGCCAATGGTACATGCTTTTATCGTTAATACCGGGTGCTCCGACGTTAACGAGTTAAATCGAAACTCGGTTGACTTTTGAATAAACTTTCCGTTATCGTGTTCAATCGGTTTAACCGAGTTAGGTCAAACTTGGGTCATATTCGTTCATAATACTCACCGCTCCTTGAATTAATCTTTCAAACGGAGAGTGAGTCTTTGGAATAGAATTCGAATCTGGAACAATCGTAGACTTATTAGATCATGCGAACCGTTACGTACGGTGTATACGATATTGTGATAGACACGCGCAAGTATGATTTCCATGGAATGCTTGAAATGGAACACCATGAATGCAACTGAATGAACGTGATTAACGTGATCGAGTCGAATTCGATCGACAAGCCGGAGAATTGTATTCCTCGGTACCGCAATTTTGTTATAATTTTTTATATACGTTGAAAATTGCGTCGTTAACTTCATCGGTGCTTTATAGAGACAGGTGATAAAAATTCTTGCAGTAAAAAATTGGATTTTAATTCAATTTAATTACTATCCATATTGTCTGCATAGCTCCAGCCATTTAATACTTAACTTGCCGAGCATTAAAAGTGATTTGTACATATACATAATGATAATTACATATGCATAATATGCATAATTACATATCAATACCCATGTTTTTATCATTTCAATAATTATAAAATAATTATTAAGCGTCAATAAAAACATACGTAACGTGTTCACATACCGTATACATATCGGATATAAAATATTTTTTTTCTTCAGGTTGCTCGTATCTAAAAAGTTTATAATCGTCGAATATGTTGTTGCAGAACAATAGAGTTTTCTTACATTACAGTTTTCATAGATTTCTATTTCTTGCACGTGATACGTTTCCTATCGTGGTCGTTTTACGAACGATCCTCGTAGATGGTGCCACACTTCAATATTTTATTTCTTAATGTTTTTCATGACATGTTAAAAATATGCAAGAAATGTTATGCAACATTACGCGTTTCTCTAGTAAATTGTCTACAATTAATTTTGAATATAAGTGAAACCAAAATTTATTATTCATTATATCTGTGTCGATGTAGAATTTGATGTTCTGGGACTGGGCTTTGTTAACTGGCCAGTAAGAATCAATATTTTACACAAATGTTTTGTAACGTTCAATCGAAGGAAGGTATTATTACACCATCATAAATAGTTAAGTTGAAAGGGGTATGCGCACAGAGGTAATGGTGAGCGAGAATCGGTCAGAGAAAGCAATAGAATGGCTCAAGAAGGAAGAAAAAGGAAAGAAAAGGGTAACGACATAGATAGGGAAACGAAGCAATTTTTTCTATAATACCGCAAAGTAAAGTGTACAAGTGAGAATGCATAGATGTACGTAAGTGTGGGTTAAGTATGAATTCTAAACCGCGTTCCTGTTTATGGCCGGATGGCTGAAAATAAACCATTTCTATTCTATAAATAGTTAACTGTTCACTGGAATTGTTTAATCTTTTCTCTGCAGAGAATATTTACGATTTTTGCAACATAGTACGATACAAAGAAGTGTTTATATTAACGAATACGGACAGCGTCAATTATCGGGACTATATGGGACCGGGGGGTTCGGGTAATCGAACAGTTTCGAAATTACTCAAAATATACGTACAGCGAGCCACGATAGTATTCGAACGCCCTTTAAAACAGAATAACATTTTTATAATTGTACCAAACGACCTGATTTTTTATAATCAATTAGAAGCATCAGTTTAGGAAATGATATGCAAAAAAGATTTTCAAAAATTTATAATTACAAGGTTACATGCAAAAATAAAAAAAGGCATTTTTTAAAACTTTTTTATTCGGGCCCTTAAGGAAAATTTAAAATATATGTTTTACGGATCTATGTTAGTTGTACACATGCTGAAAATTTCATCGGAATCCTAACATACCCAACAGCTACAAGTGGTTAAATGCGATGAGAATCAGTTTTCACCACATCGGGTTGTTTGGTACAATTATAAAAAGCTTCTGCTTTAAAGGGCGTTCGAATACTTTCGTGGCTCACTGAAAAAAATTAACATTTGAATGTCTCTGTCGTCTCATATATAATAATATATATAAATATATATATATATATATATATACCAATATAATATACAATATAATATACAATGTAATATACAATATAATATATGTAATATACAATATAAATGTACATGTATATTTTTTATGTATATTTGTATATGTAAGATACAATGTAAATATACAGTTAATGCCACTAAAACAGATTTGTTACGGTACCGTTTAATTTTTTCTGAAAGAAGAGTTAGAGAAAAAGCTCTTTTGGTCTGCTTGCGTCCGTGCCGTTGGAAAATGATATGACAAGGTGTTAATAGGAGTCATCAAATTAATTGTGGTTAACGAGACGGTAACGGAAACGTTGCATGAATGTAAGATTTAGCAGATCGTGCATCGGCGCGAATCGCGTCGCAGCATTGTTACGTGAACGATCCTAGGTGTGTCATCCACCTTTGTACCGTTCCGTTGATTTCAATGAACGTGTGCCGTATTCACGGCGCTAGACTTCTTCGAGTCATTAATAATCCGAATGCTGAGTCATAATTTCCAATACGCCCACCGTCGCGACCGTTGCGTTTCGAGTCTCGCGGTCGGCGACATCGTCAGATTTTTCCTCGGCGGCGCGTGCAATTCCTGTCGGCGCGGTTTCTTCAGCGCCCATTGTTGCTCGGCAAAAGGTTCGCGCGTGCTGCAGCTGTCCATCGACTCATCGAACCGTAGCGATCCGCGCAACGCGGTTCGCTTCGATTTTCCTCGTGAATTATTTGCAACGCGATCGAATGCGCCGTCGTACGTACTATGTATACCTCGATACGATATTGACTCGACGTCGTCGGCTCTCCTCTATCTTACCGGAACTAATAGAGTAGCGAGGTGCAACCTGGACGACTGCAGATAACAGTCGGAGGCAACGAACGCTTCGTTGTAGCGCACACTTAAGTGTCCGTTGCTAGTCCATCCCCCCAATTTCAAAAAATCGCATCGCGGGCCGATTGAAACTTGACACGTTCCAGGTATCGATATCTCGATTACACACACCCCCGTAGTTCAATTCTGTTCTCTGTCCTTGGTTCAATTCTCAGAAACCACCTTCGTCCCACTTAAGTGGGTAAACTCCTTTCCTGGATTGCAAGTTTACAAGTTTTTCTCTATTGGTAAGCGTTATCAGAGAAACGACGAGACAAACCTTAGATTTCGTACATTTTATTGTTATATAATAAATCGGTGAACACCAACGCGATTACAGTGGTTACAAGTCAAAACAGATACAGAAGAACATGTTAACGTTTCCAACATTGTTTCATATGCAAATCTGCTTTGTATCGTTGAATTCATTTTCGCACGCGGGAAATGTAATCTTGCAGCTGGTTTACGAATTGTCTATTCATGGTTCTTTTTATAGTAATGCGAAGTTGCAAGTCATTCGTCGGCTATATTTTAGAAAATAAAAATAACGACGACGACGCCAAAACAACGGTAGCTAACTAGATATGAAATAATTCAGGATTGTACGGACATAATTATACACATTATTATGTACACATTAGACATAAAGCAAGTATATACGCAAGTATATAATTATATACATGATTTTGTTGCACGTAATTTTGGAATATTGCTGGTAACCGGGTCAAGGAACGAAATAGAGCGATTGAATATTAATCGGACAATGTATTTCGGCACCGAGACAGGCAAAAATAACCTAATCAATACCAAAATCGTCCGCATTCGACGTGCGTTTAAAAAGAACTTTGGAAAGAATCGCAGATGTAGATGTGCGATTATTTTTGCTCGTATTCTCTTTTGTTCTCAAAATTTATACAAATAAAAATTTATCGAGAAAATGTTCACTTTTCCGTGAATGGGTTCATTAAATGTCGTACAGTTTAATTTCGCGAAGAATATTCTTATTTGTAGACGTTAACTGTCGCCAACCGGTGATCACTAAATGTTTAGAATCCCTTCATATAGAAAGATAAAATTTAGCAGGGAATTAATCTCAAGTTCCACGTTTGGGAAACTTATTTAAAAATTTATCTCCCGGGGGATAAATAAGAAATTGGATCGTAAACGATGGGATTTTAAAATATAATATCAATCGATAAATAAATTTTTGAACGAAATTTTATTTATATTATTTCTTTAAATACAGTTACTCGAATATTATCGTATCACTCTAGTAGTCTAGCGCGATGCTTACAATATTTCATCGAACGCATCGTCTTGTAAAATATGATAAAAGATACGATTACAGAAAAGTTATGAATTCTCTGATTATCATGCTTTATGGTTATAAAATGAATTCGATTTTCTTGTCGCGAGATACAAAATCGTTGTCACGCGTGCGCGATGCTGGTAGCGAAAGTGTCAAGTAGTAAACTACCGTATCAAAGTATAGTTATCGAAACTACTATGTACACCATAATTGCAAGCCCGCAGACCGATCACGATTGCACTGCTCGCGCTCCGATGACTAATGTTTAGGTGTACGTTACGAGTACAGCGAGACGAGCGTTTAGAGTGCAGGTAAACTTAGGATCCTTCGGCGATATCTAGAACCCAGTTTCTCGAACAATGCACAAGGCGAGCCGGCGAGAGTGTCTCGACTTACAAAGCTCGCAGCTCGATTACCGTTCACGGCTGATACGGTGGCCAGTTTTTATCGGCCAGTTTTCCCATTGTTAAGGCACACGATGCGTTATCGTCTGCGCGAGTTTACGCGTGGACAAATGCAGAGTGGAGGCCCCTCTTTCCCTATGTAGATACACGTGTAACAAATGAATTCGGATCTAAGTCCCAGCAATACTTACACGGTTATCCGTGTATTTGCATTACACGCGTATTTAATAGATTTTAACCCTTAGAACTCGAGTGATAACTCGAAGAGTCGCCACTAAACATTGCTGTACCATTATTCAAAATATTGTTTACATTATTAAATATGTTGGTATTTGATCGATTACTAAACATTTAAGTATTGTACGAGGTATTATGTATATCAATTTTATATTCGTACAAAGAAAACGTTAATATAGAATAGAACTATTCTAGATCTAAAGAAATGTTTATTTTTCGAGTTAAAGTAGCTCCGAGTGCAAAGGGTTATATTTTACGATTCACAGCTGAGTATTTCGTAAACCATTATTCAGCAGCAATGGCAGTTTTGCTCATGAATTGGGATTGTCGGTATCGTCCTTTGAGTGGAATTTGTGTGCGTGGTTGTAGGATTTGATATTTTTCGTGTGTGGTGCTGGGTTGTTCGGAAAGTCTCCGTCGATTTTCGATTATTTTTATAAACCTTTATCGTCGTACATTTTCTGAAAGTTGGCATTTTCGCCAACACTTGTATCTATTCGCCACGAACATAGGTTCGATCGTTTTTGTTTGTCGCCAATGTAAACACGGAGAACGAAAAGTTGTTCTTTCGGTCTTCGATGCTTCTTTACATGCAAAAAAAGATACGTGCTGTTTACAGGGACGTTTTACGAAAGTGGGGACAACAAGTGATTGTTAGTACAATTTTCGTTATTTTCAATTTAATCCAAAAATCGACGGAGACTTTCCGAACAACCCAATAGTATTCGAATTAAAAAGCATTTGCTCGGCCAGATATAAAAGCAATAGCCGAATAATTAAAGTGCAGTCGCTCTTAACGCTCCGCGAGCCTGCTGTTGAAAACACGAACACTCGATTCACGGATTTCGTGTCCACGCGACCTTTCGGTACACGTTCTAAATCGCAGACTCTAGTACAGAGACGCTTGAGCGCGCGCGCGCGCGCTGTCCTTCCCACCTACTTCGGGAGCTTGGGCGATCAGCGATCACGGTAGCCGTGTGCAGCACCGCCCCACGCGGCCTCCGTAGGCGCCGGAACGGTGCGGCGCAGCTTTCTCGGGGATAAGTTAGCCTGGAATCGCACGCGGCGCCCGCCTTTGCAGCCTGCAATTTGCAGTCGGTCCGCCACGCACTTCGGACGTCACCGACGCGCTGTTGCGCCGCCGCGTCGCACCGATGCATCGCACCGATGCATCGTGTCCCGTTGCGACTGCACGCGGCGGATACTCCTGCAGGCAAGCGGTACCGACGTCAGTACAGCGGAGCACGGTTAAATTTACATCGGTTCAGGCGCCGGCAGGTCCAGTGGCGCACACTTAATTAACTCTTTGGGGTTAGGTGAGTTAAAAACTGTCCCACCTTTTCCATAGCTTTTTACGCATAGTGGGATATATTTTAACCAACCTCGAAAAGTTGAAGTTATATTGATATTTAAAAAAATTCTGTGTAACTTTGGTTTTTATTGTCTTTAAAATTGCCAATGCCACAAAATGGGACCTCCGGCTGACGAACCTGATACGTCCCCTGTCCATCCTTTAGTTCTCGCATTGGCCTAATACATCAGTTCAGGAGCCAGTCCATAGTTGAATTCTCGCGTGCAGGACATCTGTTTTTTTATACGGCTAGATAAAGTGAGAGAACCGGAATAACGAATGAATGCGAGATAGTTAATTAATAATGGAAATTTCATTTTCAGCATTCGTCGTCTTACCTTTATAATTGCAATACCAATGGATAGCCGAGATTCTACCGATTAAAATAAGTTCAAACACGATGTACATCGGACTTATTTCTTACTGTTTATATTCTGTAATCGAGACACAGATTGCTCCATATTAAATCGGTAAAAGTAGTCGTATTTACCTTGTGTTTGGACTCGTTTTAATCGGAAAAATCTCAGCCATTCATTCGTGCTATAGTTATAAAGGTAAGGCAATAATTGCTGGAAGTAAATATTTCTATATTTAATTGTTACTTTTTTCAGTCGTGGCATTGTTTACATTATGTTCATTGTCCACCGAGGTAGCCTCGTCGAGATCAAGACACTGAGCGTTGGGAGTCATGTAAATTTAACCGTACACTACCGTAACTGTCCTCTCATTTTGTTGATTGCATCGACATCATTCTGTATTGCTTCTCTCCATGCATGTTGGGGACTACCTAATCAAAATTCATTTAAAATGCCGGAGTTTGCTAGTCACCCTAACATTTTTTTACGAATATGCAAACGGAGGGGCTAAATTGTACTTGTTGAATCTATGGAAATATTTCCTATTTCAGTCTGCGACTATGAATCGTTTCATTTCTTAAATTTTTCACGTAGTACATCGGTACAAAGGAGTTCAGGAATGTGATGGAAGTTCAAATGAGTTACAAGTCCAACATGGGATGCAATCCAAAAAAGTTTGATGAAGCTATTGTATCCACTTCTGACGAGTTGATTAAATTTTTCCTTTCATACCAAGAATGGATAAATTAATTTTGCCATCTGTCGCGTGAGGTCGTAAGCGACGAGTGAACCAAGCGGATTTCGAGAAAATAAAGAAGTTAGCGTTGCGATTGCAAATGTAATATATTAAATAAAACTTATCGATCGAAGTGAGCATCATAGCAATAAACATTGTACGACAACGATTTCAAGTTTCTTGATTTTATGTTAGATGTTGAACTTTTTTGTTATCCACATTCTTCGTTTGCAAGATTGCCATCTTCATTTCTCAGCTTTTACGAACAGTACGAATATGACAATCATTAATTTTTTTTAACAGGAGATTAATAACACACTTTTATGACATGTTATTTATGTACATACTTTCTTTAACGAGGAAAAGCTTGTAATACGAATTCATTTTCTTCACCCATTTATTCCGATGATATTCGAACCGTGCGAAACATTTTGCAATATTTGCAATAGCTCGCCCAGCTTCATCTTGCTCGATTGCGATTGAAAATTGAAAAAATCCGATACATTTCCTCAATTCGTAATATTTTTCGTTTTAACGTGGACTCGGTGAACACGATTCTTATTTACGCACTGCCAATTAACATTCCCATTCGAATGCTTCAACGATTTGATTAATGAAACGCATTCGTTAACCAGTTCTTGAAATATTTTAATGTTGTTTTAACGCACATAACTTATGAAATATCGAGCGAGATTGTATCAAGAAGTTGCTTTCAAGGATTGCAGGTTTCAGCAGCTCTGTAATTAAGTTAATATTATACCAGCATTGTTTTACATTAACTGTATCGCAGATAACGACTACATAATGCTTAACTGATTACAGATAAGTCTGATAACTGATGAAGATTGATCGTTTAGTTTCCTGCATTCGTTTAGTTAAGAATCCATGCTTTTTCGTTTATTGTAATTAACGAAAGATTGGTATCGCAAACGCGAATTTATCATCGGTAGTCCGAGGATGATTATGCGGGCACGTACTTTCATAAATTAGCTTTAAAAAGCAATGGTCATCTCCTTTATTAAAATTCCTACAAAATGTAAAATACATTATCGTTCGATTAAACTTCATTTCATTACAAAATTTAATCATATTGAATTATTATGTTTGAATTAAATACATTTCGATTATATATGTGTATCTCTTTCTGTATACAAAATAAGCAATGTACTACATATTTCACTATGCCTTGTTCCATTCGACTTTACTTTATCGGCTATAAATGCGGAAAATCCGTAGTTCGATCGTTATCTTTTCATAAACACTTTCAATCTGCAAGATTGTAACACGGAAAGATATCGGAATACCTTCGAGACATAGATAAGTGCGGAAACGTGGACAAGAATCGTAGAAAAAATGGGAGCATAGCATTGTACAACGATAAACGAATTGAAAAATATTAATACGCTGAAATTTTCAACGATAACACGATTTCAGCGAAATTACAGAATTTCTGCCGGAAAAGTTTCCCGATGTGCTCTGCGATAAAGCGGGAATTTTTATCGATTCGCGGGGGACGTACGTGATGCGTATTTTAACTAACATTATTACAAATGTTGGCAACAACGTTCGCAGCTTCGCGGCGTTAATACGCTCCCGCTGACTTCGATTAAACGCGCATGCTGCGAGCCGCTTGACATTATTGGGAATAACTGGGAGCAATTTGTTTCTATCCGAACTGGAGAAATTCTTTTGCTCATCGCGCCCATCTATCATCGATCTAACAGATATCTCAACTCCTTTCGGTTCGATTGTTTACCGTAATATCTGCGAAATACTTTTCCATCGACCTGGTTTTCCACTTGGGATCGACATCTATTTGTATTAGCTTGTGTGGCTATCCCAAGGTATTTTGTTCTAACAGTCTACTTTTAATCGGAACATAAAACTTTTCACAAATTTGATCTAAAAATTCCTCAGAAGTTTACAAAATTTTGTAAAAATAAAATTAAAAAAGTACACATTACGAATCGTAACGCAATCAATTCCTTTGAGCTTTCGATAATTCCAAGATCGATAGACCGTGACATATTTCGTTGTACCTGTGATTGTTCTTTCAAGTATTTTAGCGGTGTCCTTGATTCACGTAGAAATCACAATTGTTGCGTGCATTTTGTTAGTTACTTGACCAGCCTGGCAGAATGCAAATTATGTTAGTAATTTATTCAGAGAATTAGTATGCGGCGAAGATTTATTCGCAAAACTAAATAATTTAAAATTCTCTTAGATCGTAAAGGTGCAAAGAATAATACAATTAGTTTAAGTATTCAATTCCAGTGACTTTTATTAATGTAAAGAAAACTTGTATAAAATGTTGCATAATGTATCCGCCAGATCGATTTTGCTACTAGTAAACTAATTTATAAGTTTCCGGTTTATCATCGCTAGACTGCTGGAACTTTATGCATTCATGAAAAAATGGTTGGGTGAAATATAAAACAGTAAAAGATGAAAAAAATTCAAGAATTTTATATCGTTGCTTTCAATATAACGAAGTCGTTAAGGTATGAAATCAATTCTTATGTTATTCCTGCTTGCCACAATCGATGCAAAACATTTTGATTGTACATAAAGATCCGCGGTCTAATCATCGCAATTTACACTGTCGCGATAGTGCATTGATAAACTAAACGTGCATTACAAAATAACAATGACAACACCGTAGAGTTTCGCATATAGTAAAATTAAAGTGGAAAATATCAACAAATTCTACCTCGAAACTACATCGAGTACCGATCCGCGTAAAAACAAACTGCACGGGAAACACTTAACGCGCAAAACTGTGCTATAAAAAAAACGATCACATTATTCAATAAGTTGGAAACAGGATATCGACAGTACAGTTTCGAAAAATGATAAATAAAATCTTTCGCAATCGCGCGAAACGCGTCTACGCAAACGGGAAGGAGCGCGTCATAAAAAGTAACGATAACGCGTTACAATTCCGAAAATTTGAAAGAAGAGACAGAAATTCCCGTAAATCTGGCTGCGTTGTAGTCGCGAAAAAAATGACGGTTATCGATCCGTACGCGGAAACTCGCCCCTGTAGAAAAACGTTCGAGTTCCCTGGCAGTTGGTTCCGATTAGCCGCAGCGAGGATCACCGAAATTATCATCATCTAGCGCCATTCACGGAGAGCAGTACGTGGTGCAGGGTGTGTACGAACGGTGAGCAGAGTGTACACGTGCGCGTGGTATGCACTCGTGCACTGTTGCACCCGTGCAGGTACACGCACGTTACACCCGCGCCGAGACGCGAACTTTCCTCCTGACGCTCACACATGAATGGGAAAGAGCTTACTCGTGAACAGGAAAAAGAGGCACCGACCACAGAGAGATCCGTCGCGTTCGTGTTCGCGTTTCTGTACACAAACGCATGCCCCAGTGGTGGTAACGCATAGTGGTAGTGGTCGGCCGCGTGTCTATGTGGCGCGTACATGGTGCAACCTTTATTCGGCGCGGCTGCAGTTTTACCTCCTACACGTTTTTGTCGCGAATCGTGCGCATACTGTATATGTAAAGCCACGCTACTGGCACGTACATGCCACTTTCCCTTTTCAAAATCGATTTTGGCGCCGTGCGCCCCGCCGGCTCAGTCAACGATGTCGACGCTCCTTCTGCCAGGGCCGTACACACTTCCCCCAACTCCACTTCTCTTCCTCACTGTTTTTTTTTCCACAAGAAATTTTCCAACCTCGCACCCCTCGCTCGTTCAAGCTCGACGCATCGAATTCGCATCATCGCATTCACCATCAAATTCACCATTTTATTTTAAGGACATTGTTTCCTTATTTTCGCCTAAGATATACTAATACCGTTAACGTAAGATATGTGATCGTATATGTCAGTAGTAGTTTGCAAAAGGGCAAAGTTACGAGCGAAGTACGTTAACGCAAATAACAATGGGGTGGTTGCTTGTAAAAGCCGATTTTTCTAAACGAGGCCGTTACGGCGGGCAGATAAGCATCGGCAACGAGAGCATAAAATTGGGGACGAATGATAATGAGCCGGTCGGCGCATCCCGAAAAAATCGACGCTCGCGCCGCCAGCTAATTACCCCCGGCTCATCGCCGGCACCGCGTAAATTCGTTCCATTTTTACACGGCAAGCGGCGCGCAACGAGTCCCAATTCCCTTCACAATTAACCACACCGCATTACGACCCTCGAACTTTTCGTCAACTACCCCTGCGCCCCTTTTCCCTCTCCCCCCCTCTCTCTCTCTCTCTCTCTCTCTCTCTCTCTCTCTCTCTCTCTCCCTCTCTCTCTGTGGCCCCGTCGGAGAAACGCTGCTCGCGTCGTGTTCGTCCGAGTCCATTGGCTCGTTAAACGGGGAAAAACAGGAGGCGGAACAAGGTAGACGAAGAAAAAAGAGTCTGAAAAAAGGTGTCTTAAGCGAGATCAAAAGCTCTTCCACGGGGGTGACCCGTGGTCTGCGGTCGTCGCGCGTCCATCCCTGTCGGTATGTGCCTCGGGGCTTAGGAAAGGCACCTCTGTCTCTGTTTCTCTCGTGACTATCCTCTCCTCCGATCCCTCTCTTTTTCCTCCGGTTTCCTGTCTCTGTTCTTCTGCTTTTCTGCCTCTTCCTGTGTCTGGGCGGTCTCTGTCTCGCCCGGGCCCCGACGCTGTGCACGAAAATACCGCCTTTCGTTAAAGGTGAACGGACGAAATCGCGAGTTACACGTGCGTGCAAGATCCGACGAGGGTGATGCGTCGGAGGGTGTGCAGGGCAAAGGAAGAGGAGAGACCGGGCCAGGCCAGGCCAGGCCAGGCCAGGCCAGCTCAGGCCATAGCTGTTGGTCAGGAAGGGTAGCGAGGGAAAGAGGTACAGAAAGGGTTGAGGGTGGCGATGCCGGTGGTGGTGGTGGTGGTGGTGACGGTTGCGATGGTGGGGTGGTGCTGCTGGGCTAGCTCGTTCGTTTCTCCGGCTGGAATAGGAGAGGGAAGAAGAGGAGGTAGAGGAGTTGGGGGAGAGACTCGTGCCGGTGGAGGAGACGGACCGCGAGCCAGACGAAAGCAACGATATCAACGTCTCCCTTGCGCACTCTCGCATGTAGACCTCACACCACCGGCTGGGTGCCGCCGAAAATCCCCAAAAGCACACGAAACAAAGGCCTGGCTCTGCCCTCCCTCTATCACCCGCCGCCGCCTCCTCATCCTTTCGTTCCCGCAAGAACCACGTAGCACACGCGTGCACCACGAGCAACCCCCCTCCACCGACAGAGACACAACGTCGACTTCTCCACCCCCGCCTCTCTTTCCCTCTTTCCCGCTTTCCCTCTTTCCCTCTTTCCTAGTCGACCGCGTGCTCTCTTTCTCTTTTTCCTTTCTTTCTTTCGTTTTCTCTTTTTTTCAAACCGTGCACGGGTGGTGTGTAGATGTGTGGCAAACGCCGAGCACGTGCACGTGCACGTCGAAAAGAGAGAGAGAGAGAGAGAGAGAGGGAGCTCGCTTCGACGAGCCTCGAAGCTCGATAGAGAGCTGGCACCGCAGAAACCCGTTGTTCCACGGTAATTGTTCGGTTAAGGCTTTTCGGGGACTGGCATTAGTTCCGTCACGTGAGTCCACCGCCACCTTTTGTCCGCCCTTTTGCTACTCGTGGACTCGATACTCTACGCGCGAGATTTTACACCGATCGCGGAGCGATCGATCAGCCAAACTTCTACATCTCTTGCAGCTCTGAATCACGTTGTTGAATGTTTTTAAACACGTCGATTCTGGAGTTCATGCTGCAGAGTATTTGCACTGATTCATATAATAACATGTTGAATGGATGGTTCCTATTCTTGGTAGTCAGTCTGTGGTCTGCGACAGTACCAGAAACCTCAATCACGAACCAACAATTCATTCTCAATTACGTAATCTAATCATTTCGTTTGGGATTATTTTGCTGAAGATTTTTAAGCTACCACTTACAGCATAATTATTCGAAAGCCTATTGATACGTTTCCGGTAGATAAAGCGTTAATCTCTTCGAGTTTGGTCGATGTTTACTAAACACGCGGGATCTCGATTTGAAGACACCGATTATTTACAAAATATCGGATACGCGATATCTTACGAATCTCGAAGAAATGGAAAAGTGACACAGAAATCTTATTGCATTATAGAAGACGCGGTAAAAGATCTCTCCACTTGCGCCGAATTCATGTTGAACCCTTAGCACTCGAGCGATGACTCAGCGTCACCGCTAAAAATTGCTGTAGAATTATTCAAAATATTGTTTACATTGTTAAATATGTTGTAGATTTTATGCATTTATAACAAAAACGAGTGGGTGTAATTTAAAACAGTAAAAAACATTAGAAGAACTTCGAAATACCGTTATATCATTTACAACTTATATCGAACATATTAAGAAAGAAAATAAATGTATATTTCACTCCAGATTGTTGTAATTCAGGTAGAAAATTTTTATTTTCCATAGAGATCCGCTGTCTACTAATCAATTACTAAACATTTATTGTACGAGGTATCGTATCAACGTGATATCTATCGAAAGAAAAAATATAGAATGGAATTATTCTAGCTAGGAAGAAATGCTTAATTTTCGAGTTAAAATAGCTCCGAGTGCAATGGCGGTCCATCAGGCGTTATTAGCGCGACACGAAAGAATCTGGCACATGTAAACAGCGGAGGATAACCTTAAACGCAACGGGCGATAAGACCGCGTGTAATTATGTAATTATATATACGATCGTCTCCGCGAGTTTCGTGCAGGATATGCGACCGGTAATTGATACAAGGAACGCGGAGAATTAACATTTAGTAAAAAGTAACATCCACGAATCGACGGTAACGAGTAGACTGCGGATCTTCGTGTATTTATGAAGAAATTGGTTGGGTGAATTATAAAACAGTAAAACGTGTTAGAAAAATTTAAGAATACTATAATGTTGTTTTTAATGTAACCAACTCGTTAAGGGGCGAAATCAATTTTTATTGTATTCCTGCTTCCCGCAATAAATGCAGAACATTTTTATTTTACATAAAAATCTTCAGTCTAGTAATGAGACATCCCTGCTCCGAGCGGAGATGTAGTTGGTTAATTGCCGTTCGAAGCGTACGTTCGACGGTATTGCGATAAGAGGTGGTGCATCGCGATTAATCTCCGTGTCTTTAACGAGCTGTAATAATTGGCCGAGCACAAGCTAGGTCGGTCGGTGCGTTTTCTTCAAGGTTAGTCGAAAGCCCCCGGCGCTGAGTGGGTCGGCGAGCTGAAAAATCGATATGTACGAAAGTGAGAGTCTCAGCCGTTCCACCCTCCTTTTCGTTCTCCGCGCTCCTCGTCCTCTTCTTACTTGCCATTTGGTTCATTCATGTTGCGTTGCGTCAGGGCCGTGGCTCCTCGTCGAATCGCACGGTCTCGCGCGCCTCGATCTATAATACGTCAATTAACGCGTGCACTAAACAGCGCTACAATTAGCAACATGTTTCTATGAAAATTACTCTGCAAATCGTATGAAGTCGCCTTTATGCCAATCTAGAGCTTCATCGTACGAACATTGTCGCGCAAATACGATCGAAGTGAATTTTTCCTGTAGATACGTATGTCGTACTACATTTTGAAAAGCAAAGTCAGAACTGAATTTATACAACAAATTATTACAGATTAAAAGTTCAACGCAGTGTATAAAATACTTGATTTGATATTGTTTATTTAGTAAGATGGGTATTGTAAATTACTTTTATTATAGTCTATAGCAGATTTATCCACCCGCATCTCGTTGTAAGATTAAAAGCTCCGATTGTAGTTGCAATCTTGATTCGCCGATCGCTTATCACAAGGTGCTATGATATCGGAAGAATTTTTTTTCCCCGTTAGCCAAGATAAAAGAACGGCATTCTATTCTATTTAATGAATAGTATACAGCATTCGAGCATTACAGCTCGATTATCCGAGTATTGCGTTGCTTAACCATTTTGTACAATCCAGGATCCAGTATAATTTGAAGAAAGTGTATATACAATAGTTACAGATTACTCTTCAACATTTTCCATAGCGTTTAAGCAAGGCATCAGCTTTAAGAAATATAATATCGAATGTGTCGACTATCGAAATCACTAATTTCGAATTTCTATCTTTTGCAGTGGTGCCGGAACGAAAGTTGTCGTAAGCAATTTTCCAAGTCACGCCCGATTGGAGGATATCGAAGTTTTATTTGCGAACTGTGGTCAGCTGCAGTCCTATGAGAAACTGTCGTCCCGCGACCCTAACACACAAACCGTTCTCGTAGTCTACGAGACGCCAGAGCAAGCACAGCAGTGAGTAGACTCTTTTTTTTTTATCAGCGATTTGATCCGAAACACAAAATCAAGTATAAATGCAATTAAATAAAATATACTAATTTATATTAAATCGACCCGTCAAGATGACATCATTCGGCAGACAGTAGCATAGTCTGAATCTAATTTTCGATAGAAAGATTCAGAAGCATAAATTCTTGACAGCAACTCGTCGGATCGTAGTCGATAAAGTCTTATAAAGTTTAAAACACTGACAATCGAGTTCATACATTTGTACAAGACAAATGAAACACAACGATAGGAGCAGAAAAAAGGATTAACATTTTCTTGCGATGCTATATTTTTCACGTCGCGTCGAAAAGTTCAGTAACGATGTCTACCATTTTCGAGAATGTCTCGCAATTATTACAAAAATTAGTATATCTAATTTAATTTAAAAAATACTGTTATATTATTCGCAACCAATTGAACGTATCGACAAAGAAAATCGATTTCTATTCTACTCCAGTTGATTGTAATTCAGGTAGAAAATGTTTATTTTGCATAAAGATCCGCCGTACAGTAATGAATCACTGATATCGACATGCTGATTACTAAATGCGTCTTTGCGCTTATTTCAACTGCAAACGAAACGCCATCTATGCAGGTCTAAACGGAGTGTCCTACATTCGAGCATCCATAATTCACGAGCGTTTTTTCTCCATTTATAGGGCTGTGAACCAATTTAATGGCCACGAGTACGAGGGTAACTCGCTAAAAGTGGAAATGTCTACGGCGGAGAGCCGACGAAGAGGCCGTAGCCAGCGTAGCGGCGTCGCCTACTCCGGAGTATCGGGTTCCGGAAGGCAGACAGACTTCCCGCTTCGTATTCTTGTACAATCGGACATGGTAGGAGCCATAATCGGTCGTCAGGGATCAACCATACGTCAGATCACTCAAATGACGCGAGCACGTGTCGACGTTCACCGGAAGGACAATGTCGGCGCTGCGGAAAAAGCTATCACCATATACGGCAATCCAGAGAATTGCACGAACGCTTGCAAAAAGATCCTGGAGGTCATGCAGCAGGAGGCTAATAGCATAAATAACAAGAGGTACACATTGATACCTAGATAATATTATTCACTGTATATGTGCCTGAACAATCATTTAATCCTTAAGCGACGGAGCAGCTCCGATTTAACACGTTTACTACCAGCATATCATTCGCTGCTTACCTTCGTTGTTAAAATGTTCTGTCAAATGCAACGTATCTCCTTCATGAAATATTAAAACAATTTGTTAGTAGGAAGTCGATGTTTAAAGTCAAACTTTAAATAGCAAAGTGTATACAATTAGTTTGGCTATCTTGAAGTACATTGCGAGGTTACGGACATCACATATTTGCGACGATGGTAGCGAACGTGTTAACCGGATAACGAAGATCAGAGCAGCCCCGATTTAACACGTTTACTACCAGCATTTCATTCGCTGCTTACCTTTGTTGTTAAAATGTTCTGCCAAATGCAACGTATCTTCTTCATGAAATGTTAAAACAATTTGTTAGATGGAAGTCGTTGTTTAAAGTCAAACTTTACATAGCAAAGTGTATACAATTAGTTTGGCTATCTTGAAGTACATTGCGAGGTTACGGACATCACATATTTGCGACGATGGTAGCGAACGTGTTAACTGGATAACGAAGATCATCGTTGGTCTATTTCTTCATTGGTCTAGCTTGTACGATTTTCGACTTCAATTTTCATTAATCGTACACTCTCGTCAGTAGTTGGTATAACATTGTGCTGTATGTTCTGATAGCACCGAGATCACTCTGAGGATCCTTGCACACAATAACTTGATCGGACGGATAATTGGTAAGGGTGGTACCACGATCAAGAGAATCATGCAAGACACGGATACAAAAATCACCGTGAGCAGCATCAACGACATAAATAACTTCAATGTCGAGCGCATCATCACAGTGAAGGGTAGCATTGATAACATGAGCAAAGCGGAATCCATGATTTCCAGCAAACTACGCCAAAGCTACGAGAACGATCTACAAGCAATGACTGTGAGTATGATAATCGTAGTTGTTCGAGAGGAAACGTTAGAATTCGATGATTCGGTAGCTAACAAGAGCTTCAATGATCCTGTTACAGCCTCAAAGCATGATGTTCCCTGGATTGCACCCAATGGCCATGATGTCGACTGCGGGCATGGGATATAGCTCACGTGGTCCAGCTTTGTACGGCTCGGGACCCATCCCATATCCCTATCAAGCCAGCTTGCCGACTCAGCAAGGTGTTCCCGCAGCAGACGCTCAAGAAACTGTATTTCTTTACATTCCCAACAGTAGCGTAGGCGCCATAATTGGCACCAGGGGATCTCACATCAGAAACATGATCAGATTCTCTGGAGCAAGCGTGAAAATCGCGCCACTCGAACAGGACAAACCAGCTGAGCAACAAACTGAGAGGAAAGTCACAATCGTTGGATCGCCAGAATCTCAATGGAAGGTAAGCGAGCATGACACATGAACGTTGCTAATCAAAATAGCAACTGTAGACTATGTTCTTTTGTAATTCTTGTAATTATACATTATAGTACAATTCGATTATCAATCAAGTATCTGTACGATCCCATATCCACAAAATCATACCAAAATGGTATGCAACAAGAGAATATACGTCTTGCTCGTGAACATGAATTTTTAAAAATTCAAACAGTGTCTACCCTTTCAACAAATGTATTACTTTTTTTTTTAAGTTTGCAATATAAAACTCATTATTTTATATCAGAATTGCAGGTGTATACAATTTGATCGATTATTATTGATTAGAAAGAAAATTTAGTTGTTTTATATAAAACGTAAACATCATTTAGTGTTGTGACATGTAAAAAATATCTATTCTCTTGACTAAAATGATATCTACTGTGACGTAAACAGTAGAAAAGGAAAAGTATAGTGTATAAAAGAAGTACGACATGGTGTTCTATCTGCGATTAAGAAGTCAGAGTCCTCTGTGGCTCGGTGACTAGACGTTTGCTTTCTAGTCGAAGGTGCATGGGTTCGAATCCTCGAACGGGCAACAAATTTCGTTATCGGTTTTTATCAAAGAAAAAATACTCGAACTCGTAAATAGTAATAACTGGAAGTGCAATTTTCCTTAATCCTGCCACATTTGAGGGGGTGCCGTTATTTTCTAAGCATCTACTTGAGGAGCGCAGGAAGATTAAAGAATGAAGGGTTTAACCGTACCAATGGCACATTTGATAAAGTCGGTGCAAGTTGGTCCCGTGACTATCTTCAACAAATTTTTTCTTATATTTTGAAACACGTTCTGCAACTATTCCATGCTGAAACAGCTAACCGAGGAACTCGTGGTTAATTTTCAGGCACAGTACTTGATCTTCGAAAAGATGCGAGAGGAAGGATTCGCTTCCGGTACCGACGACGTTAGACTAACGATCGAAATTCTAGTACCAAGCGCTCAAGTTGGCCGAATCATTGGTAAAGGCGGACAGAACGTAAGAGAATTGCAACGCGTAACCGGAAGTGTTATCAAGCTTTCGGAACAGCAATCAACGTCTCCTTCAGCCGACGAAGAGGCCACCGTCCACATAATTGGCCCCTTTTTCTCTGTTCAGGTAATCAGTCTGTGCATTGTTTTCTTCTCTCTTTATGCCCCAATGAAGTACTTGCAAACGAATTTTTGAAAACGTGAATCTAAATAAATAAGTAGGTACGTAAAAACTATATAAAATGTTTGCACTTATTGTTCGATATATTACGGATTTTCTGTGTGATATTATGTACAAAATTTATATATGATTGTGTCCAAAAAATGGGCACGTACAATTTAAACCAGTGGACATGCTAAAACTATTATATATAAGGATTTAGTTTATATATAAGGACGTCGATGCACTAGTTTCAGTTTAATAAGATAATTAAGTGAAGAACACAATTTTTATTTGGCTCGTGTGCCCTGCAATCAGTGCGAACATTTTTTATTTTGCATAAAGATTCGCAGTCTACTAATCACAGTGTCTCTTACGTTACTTTTAGATTTGAGAATACATTTGTAATTCTGGACACAGAATTGTCATCCACATGACCGATGCGGCAGTTGATAAATCAACTGATCGATTAATTAATCGGTGAAACTAATCTAGATTTTCACCAATTCACAGTCGGCACAGAGAAGAATCCGCTCGATGGTCCTTCAACCCGGTGCATCTGGAGCAGGTGCAGGCTCTCGCGCAGGTCGTGGTAGCAGCCAGGAGGGTGGACCTCGTACCCGAAGAGACGGCAGTGTTACGTCTCAGCAAGGTGGCGCGACAACGACGCAACAACAATCAAATTTGTCGCCATCCAGCCAGCAACAACCACAAAATCAGTAACGTCATTAAAACATTACCTGACGCCAACCAACGCTTCACAGAATCCGTTTTATTCGCCGGGGTGGCCTCGTCGCTTTGACATTCTCTCGTCTACGAGAGGCTACGTGCCACAACCTTCTTCTCGCGGGGCACGTAACCTTCGAGATTACTCGCAGAGCGGCCGAGCGATGCGCGCAGTGCATCCGTGGGTCACAAGCGAGACCTTTCCATCGATACATCAAACTGCCACGATTGCGTGGTTACTATTGAGTAGCCGATACAATTCAAAATCAACCATTTGACTCGGAGACGAACTGGGCGGACGCTCAGAGGATTGCGATTAATGGTGTCTATTACGGTCTTTTTTTTGTTTGTTATTCATTTCGTTGTTGATTATCTCTTTTCGTTTACTTTTTTAATCGAGCGCTGTACGAATACGTTGACACCGATATTTTCTCGAGTAAAACATCATCGTGCCAAATTAACCATATTCCATTGCATTCTAAATTCACTGGAGGGGAACGACCGAATATTTTTCATCGCTCGCTGATCATCGCCATCGATTGTGACCCTCTCTGTATCCGACCAGTTCATCTCTGAATCAAATGGTTGATAATGAATTGTATCGGCTATCAAACGCGAGTAAACGCAACGCGTGAGCACCGTGTTTGAAGAACCAAATGATGAAGCGCATTTTCTCTTCTCGGAGAAAAAAGTAACGCGCGAGACGATGTGAGAGATGACATAAGTTCGTTCCCTGCCGCCGCATCTTTTTTTTGTGCAGGCTTATAAAGTTGAAGTTCACTTTTGTAGCCGGAGATGAGACGCAATTATACGATATAACACCCACAAGATACACAGAGACAAATAGGTTCACAGACCAGCTCTATCTCTCACCTCATCTACGCGCGACACGTGCGTTTCGTCGCGAGTTCGCTCGAATCGGAGTCGAAGCGACGGGTGACACTCGAACGAATCGATTTCGCAGCGTTAACGAAACCACCTCGTCGATGAAACCGGATCTATAGAATACGATGATAAGAAAAAAAAAACAAAGCATACACAACCTTATTACCTCATTCATTAACGGTTAAAGATTTAACTAATGATAATGAAAAGCGAAACGAGAGAATGAATAAAGAAAACCAACTAATCTAATGTGAAAAAAAGAAGAAGATTAAAGAAGTCTACCTAATATTAAAGTTATAATAATATACAGAGAAAGAGAGAAAGGGTGGGAAAAGAAAAGATAAAGTAACGATTACACATTACGTTATACATGTTACAACTACTGCTAATAAACCTACTTATTATTACTACTTACATTCTGCCGAATACAATGTGGCGAACATGAGTCGCGTCGTTTCCGGTACTATTGGTGTCCGTGCGTTCGCGCGACCATTGGATGTCGCGGCGATACGGTTCATCTCGCGATCTTGCACCGACAAGGAAGGCAGTTTTTTCTCTTTCTTTGTTTGCTTGCACAAGAACAAAAAAGGGAAAACGAGTACTGTCCTAGGTACAGGTTTTTTCATACAACAGAAACTCCGAGAGAGACAATTGCGAGAACGAATAGATAAAACAGGACTCTTTAATTAAGAATACCGAAAGAATGCGAACGAAAACGGTCTACAGTTTTTTTAGACGTAAGCCAACAAAGTTTTCGAAGCGTACACTCTTCAGCCTCCCCCACCCCCAAAGGGGCGCTCGTCCACGCGCCCCTCTTGCGCCTTTATAATACCAAAGAAGCGATTATGAGTTCTTTTCGTATTAGTGAAGTGAAAACGCGCGATGGGCGGCGTCGCACGCCGCGCCAAACTCGCCTCAAGTTCCTTGTAAGAGCCACCATAGCGCGAGGGGGATGGCGGTGTCGGGGACGTGTTACAAGTCCACGGGGATTCGACGAGTGGTTATTGACGTCGGACAAACGACAGTACGAATATATGAAACGGAAGCGGATTCTCGTACGGTTTCGTGATCCATCTTCTTTCTTCTTCCAAATTCAGTCTCAATCACTTTTCCTTTCTTTCTTTGTTTCTTTGTTTCTCTCTGTCATCCGTTTACGGTGATCTTCGCGTTCTTCCGTTTGGAAGAAGAAATAAGATGTATCGCGAAGCCGTACGAGAATTCGGCGACTGCTACAAGAGGGTAATGCACGCGAAACGGGCGCACCGCTACACGTTTTTCGTGCTACGAGAAGGACGTTCGAGAGAGAATGAAAAAGCGACCATTTAGGGCATAAACACCCTCGAGGAAATAGTAGCAAGAAGTCGCGAGCGAAGACACGGGGGTCAGAAGATGTATTAAAGACGTGGGAAATGGATTATAAAAGCGAGGGCGACATCACTTTCTCAGGGATTTTTACGTTGTCATGGATGTAATAGAATATACCTGGACAAGTTTTGTCACTTGCTTTTATGATCATTATTATCATGGATGTAATAGCGTGTGAGTGTGCGAGTGTTGAATAATACTATTAATTGATAAGCGATTAATTTACTGATTAGGCATATATAGATGACAAAAGAAAAACGCGAAATTTAGGCTTATCGAAGAAACGAAAAAGAAAGATTCTTGGATCTCGCAGGGAACCTTACGTCATGCATTAGACGGTCATCGATCGCGGTTTTGGTTCAACACAAATTCTTACCACCTTTCAGCGATCTTTTTGTAAATTCTGTCATTTTTCCGGGTTCTTTTCTATTTTCTTTCGCACGTTCCGCTGGCTCTTTTCGTTCGTTGCTCGTGAAAACGCACGAAAATCATGCAGTGGAATCTGGATCCCTGCTTGGTAGACTGTGCCGACCACACAGATGTTCTGCCAACGGGAAGAAGTCCAGATCCCTAGCGACCGTTCGTTTATGCGATCGAGGAACGAGTCGAGCGTGCAGACGAGGGCGATCTATAGACCCGTTCGATGATCTATGGGAGTGATAATGAAAACGAAGAAAGAACAGTCAATGTAGTAACAAAGCACTGGCATGCTCGGCTGCGTGACACGGTGAATCCCCACGAAATCGAGTATTCGCGATCATTCGATTCATTTGATTCCAAAGATTGCAATTTTTCGGGCTTTCTCGTGGCACGATGTCAACACTTGACTCAACGTTTATCACTTCCGGTCCCCGGGTTCAACGGAGGACCGACCGTCGCTGTAATGCATGGCATCGGTATACGTTTAATTCAAAAATAGAGGTGTTTAAGAAATGAGTCTGATGGATTGTTTAATCCACATTTGTAAGTGGAGTGCGTAGGTTAGAAGAGAGGGTTATATCACGTGTAAAACTTTTAGTAATACCGTTAGTCGGGAAGGAGAGAATGAGAGGAAAGGTACCAGAAGGATAAGGAGGTGATTTATCGCGCGATGTCCGCACGCTGGATCGTATCGTTGCCTACACCGTCGGAAGAGGCGATGTACAGGTGAAAGTATAAAGGTATGAACGGGACACTAGTGGGTGCGAGCCCACAGTCCACTACTTTTCTGTTTTTCGCTGCCTATCACAGACGAGCGCCGAACAAGAGCTACGATCGACAATGCGGAAAAGAACGGAAAGGAAAGGAAAGGAAAGGAAAGGAAGAGGCGCGATAATGTTTATGGAAACAGATCAGAAAGACAACGAGAAATAACATCAAAAAACGGAGAAGCTACATGCGAGACAGGGATAGGAACGTGATAAAGAACAAGCAAGGATTGGATTGTGGCATGCAACTCAATCTTAGATACTGAATTTATTTTTGATACATTGTTGGTGGGATCCAACAGAATCTTTCTTATTCAATTTTTTTGTTAAATGTTTTATAATGACTTTTCGTTTAACTTATCGTACTCTCTTTTTTTCTTCCTTCCCGCCTCGTTTTCGATACCGCTAATATCCATTATGTTTTATGATAGCTGTATGAATTTTAACGATGCTGAAAGCGAGGCGAGACGAAGGAAAAGCGGGTATACCGAGGGAGGGGAGGAAAAAAGAGAGACCGATGTTTTTAAATAGAGATAAGAGAGAGAAAGAGAGACGAAGAGGAGGAGGAGGAAAGAGAAGAAGCGAAGCGAAGTGTTTTTCGTAAAAAATATGAGAAAAAGAGATAAAAAATGAAAAATAAAAAGAACGGAGGGAGAGAGAGACGAAGATTTAAAAGTGGATGAGACGGCGCACAGCTTTTTGCGCTGTGTGAGTCTGTTGCTCGTCACAGGGGGGAATAAAGGAGATTTTAGTCGGATAAATTGTACATTATATTTAATATATTTGGAGAAAACGGTGGCGCCTGGTTCGCTCGGCGAGGACGTGTCATCTTCGATGGCGAGCGACAGGACGATCGGGCTCGCAGTTTTATGCGACACGATTTTTTCTTTTCTCGTCTTCGTCGCTGCCTGAAAAGCCTTCCCCGCCCGCAGCCTTCGCCGCCGCATTTATTTATCAAGCGTAAATATTTAATAAAAGAGGAAAAAAAACGGAACATAAAGGAAAAGAATAAACTAAAGTAACAATTTATAGAAAAGAAAACAATGTGAAACGATGAAAGTGCCAAGAGACAAACACACAGTAACGCACACAGCAACGTCGAAAGACCAAGCAGAACAAAAACCCAGTAGCCGTTTCATACAGAACTACAAGAGTAAAGTAAAGAAGAAACAAAAGAACAGGCTAAAAAATAAATATAACACGGAAGGGAACATCTGCCACTATCATTGTCACCGTTACCAACAACAAAAACAACTTACCGTTAACTACAGCAACAAAAATAGAAGAACAGATTTGCTTTAATCATACAAATGAAAAAGAAAAAAATTATAAAATCATTTACGCTATTTCGAGATCACTTTACGCTCCTTTTTCCTGAAACGATGCACACACACGTGAATATATGTTTTGAAATTGAATTGCTTATTTCGGCCGAACCCGATCAAAATTGCTCAGTGAGAAAAGTCGGAGAGAAAGCACGACGCGAGTACGAGACAACGCAATCGCTCTTTTCAGCAGAATGTGTCGTTGTCGCGGACGAAACAGACTTCGTACCGACAACGAGAGATCATCGCCCCACCCCTTTTTCGGAATATCTCTTTTTGGTAGAAAGATAACGTGTACGTACGAAGAAACGAGAAAAGAAGAAAATATGAAAAACAAACGAAAAAGTTCGCAATCCGTAATCTGCCCCGCGGTGTGTGAAAACATTGTATACCTTTCGCTGGTTCATCGATCTTTGATTGATTATTTTCGTTGCGCAACAATGTTCGAGCCGACACTTCAAACGGAACTCTGGAGAAAAGGAGAAAAATTGGAAGATACATTTGGAGTTTGTAGCGTAGAACGAAGAGAAACTCAAGACACCCTCAAAGACTTCATTGCTCGCTCACACTTCTTGCACCCCTATCACGAAAGGAGGATAACGAAGGCAAATTTCGGATATGAATTCGGGAAAAACTAAACGCATACGGTTATCATCATCAACAACAACAACGACAACAGCAAAATCTGTCTACACGGAAGAGAAAGCACAGCCGTCGCGACAAATACGAAAACGAAAACAAAAGGAAACTACTTTTTTCGGACGATTCCTCAAGCACAGCACTTCTAACGCCAAATAAAGGAAGGGTAGAGAGAAAGAAGAAAAGATACGTCAGATTTTGAAGGCGGGCGAGGGGCAAGCACCCTCCGCTCTCGAAGAATGTACAAATCAAAGTAACAAAGAGAAGAAAAAAAAAAGATTGAGGAAAAATGATGAACTAAGTAGAAATTATTAATATAATAATGAATAACTTAATTGAAGAGAGAAAACGAAGATTTTTAACGTTATAAATTATTATGCGCGTGAATTACGAGGAGACGGGGATAGTAACTTAATCTACTTGGGTAAGGAAACCAACAAACAAATGTACAAAATCGATTTATCGCTAAATCTAAATGTTAGTATTCTAGAATATTTTACCGAGGAAAAGAAAATCGTGTTTATCGATTTAGAATTGAGGAAATTAAAGTAAGCTCGGGGCTTAAGTTAAGAATAAACACAAATATATCCGGCGAAACGAGGAGAGGAATTTATAAAACGAAAACGAAAGAAACCGAGAAGATCGTATCGAGCATTTTCTAAAAAAGAAAAACGCCAAAAAAACGTAAATTTAAATTTAATCATTGAAGACCAGAGTATTACAAATTTTTCTGACGAAGTAAACAGACACCAATATCTTTTTTATCGGAAGTTTGAAACCGTGCACAACGTGTTGGATTCGATCGTATGCGAGCCTCGACGAGCATGCGACGAGAGAAACAGGGGGGTGAAAAAAGAAAACATAAAGGGAGGAAAGCTTCTTTCTTTTCCTACGAACGTCCAGAATATCGTCAACGTATCTCCGACGACTGTTGTTAAAACTTTTATCGACATTTTTAACATGTTCTTACTACGTAGAATAACGCGATCTTTTGTACGGTTTTTTACGATATCCATTTCTCAAGGACTCGCTTGGATCCGCGACGGAGAAGCGAGATTCACAGCTACCACGGCCGACGAAACGGAGAAACAAAAATCGGGGGAAAACATAAAAATCATCGTTCACAGAAGAAAACCGGCTCGACGATGGATGGACGAAGAGCCGAGAGAGAGAGAGAGAGAGAGAGAGAGAGAGAAACAGAGACAGACGGTCGCGTCGTTCTCTCAATCCAGGAAAACCACGCAAGCACAAACGAATTTCGCCGAACGCGAAAGAGAAGAGCGCGTCTAACGCGTAACAGCTACGCGATTCGCGGCAACATTTTCGATGGGTAAACATGGCACAGAAGGATGTACAAACATACACGATCATCGCTGGGGCCAGCCAGGAGAACAAAAGTGAAAAAAGAAACGAAAAAGAAAGCAGGATCTTCCATTTCCGCGCACACGTTTGTAGACGACTAAGTCGAACACATCTCTCATATAGTTCGATCAGGAAATTCGCTCGACGTAAACGAACATTTGAACGGAAACACTCGCGCCACGCGCACATGGTACGCTCTCGAAGGCAAACATCCACATCCCAAATTTCGGCCCTCTTTTCCTGACAATCTTGAGAAACAAATCAAACTAAATTTCATCGACCGATAGAATCGTCGAGTTCGATCGTACGTTGGACCAGTCACCGATCGAACGACAATTTACCGATTGCTGTTTCGTTACCTTGAACAGTGAAGAGGACAGATAGATAGAGACGAACAGAGACATCATCGCCGCTGCTAAAGAATGCTTTCACCGTTGTCGATGTCTACGCGAAACGATTGTACCATTCGATTCAATAATTATCGTAGAATTGATAGATACAGCAATCAGTAAAAAACCATTCTCTTTATGGGCGCTGTTCGAAACTGTCTTCGTTACGCACCACTCGGCCATCTTGAATCGGTCCAGGATGGTTCTGTTATATAGTTCACGTACCGTATACGTAGCAACACGAAACAGACGGTTGATCCAAGGATACTAAGTTGCGCAAAACAATGGTATTCGGATCGTTTCGCGTGCAGCTTAACAATAGCAAAACGATGAATTATACGAGAAAAATACGGTCACGAGTGTGGCGGATCGGTGTCCGCCATCCCTCTGGCCAGCGACAATTCAGCAGGTTAAACCATAGCACTTCTTACTCATTTCTTTATAAATATTTAATAGTGATAAACGACTAGTAAATAGTGGTAAGGGATAATAATTATTATCGGATACACGACTTGAACGCTAATCGCGGTGCGCGCGTGCACGCGGCGATTACTATTTTTGTCGTTCGCGGAGATGACAAGGGAGGGTCGCGCACGGATTTTTTCAAGAGCAGGAAAGAGGGATAGAGAGGAAGCGTCCGCCGAAGCCCGAAATAATGTACCACCGGGAAAACCAACGGTGATGGATTATTTCGGGCTTGAGCGGCAGCCGGATTTCTTAGGATCGCGATAAAGCCGCCGACGATGGGCGAAGATGATACCCCGTGGTCCAGACGCCGTTCATTTTTAGGCGTTGTTCGAGATTGCGAGTTCGTCTGTCGATCGACCGGTGTCAAACGACACCGATACAATTGCTAGAAATGAACGAGACGAAACGACGACTCGTCCCGAGGATGTTCTCTCGTATTCTTCGTGGTTCGTCGACGGGACGAGCCCAATGTGTCTCCGTAGAGTCTGGATCGCGAAAAGGTTCTGAACGGTGTTGACGGCGGCGGTAAACGAGGGCCTTATTGTATACAGTTGGGCATTGTTAATGTGACAGGTTCAAGTGATATCGCTAAACAGATAATATATCGGATAAGTTTAGGCGTGTTGTGTCAGTGGAGACGTTAAGGTTGATGAAGGGATGAACGTGTGTAACTGTACGAACGCGCGAATGATCGAGCGAATGAGACGCGAGACGTGTCCGTGAAACGTGAAACGGAGGATGAACGAAACATAATCTAATCGTAAGGTGATCTAAGCATAGTTCCCAGGTTAGAGGGGTGTGCGTTCGTGTGAATGTGAGGGAGAAAAAGAGAGAGCGAGAAAGAGAGAGAATGGCTTTAAACAGAGATATGGAGTGAGACGCGTTTCAACGGAGTCTTAATATATTATCTATTATTATCCTATTGTTGCCAATAATGGGCATTATGAGAAAACCGCGCGGGTATCTAACTTATTCTCTACACTGCATTTACATTTACCACCCCTTCCCTAGAGCCCCTAGCCCCCTCCCGAGGAACCCTTTGCCCCTCACCCCCCAGATCCCACGAGAAAGAACCTTGTATGCATATAGCGAACACTTATATACATTATACACTTGTTGTAAATAGATCTATTTGTAGATTTGTAAAGCTACACACAATATCGGAAATATGAGACAATGACACCTCACAACAAATAGAAGTAATATTATATATGAGAGTAATAATAACCGAACATGCAAAGGAAACGAATCCGTGGTAAATAGGAGATCCATTGGCCGCCATTGCGTGGCTCGAAGCGAACGAAGACGAGTCTTTCTTGTTTCGATATGTCCGTTGATCCTCGACGAGACTGAAGGTAAAGAGAGCCATGTCCGAACTTATTAACGCTGGGCGTTGTCGTCATTCACATCACACCAGGAACATTATTCGTAGCACTCAACACTTATCGATGAATACAAACAACATCTAGGATCTAAACTAAGTATTCGCAGAGACACCTGCAACTCGTGTTCGACTTGAAGAAGATTCACTGCCATCGATGCAACAGATGATGTACACACAGGGAACAATGAGAAGACACGATTAATACATGAGGGGACTTGGAGATATCCCCTAGTTACGAGGATCCTCGGTGGTCTGTTATATCAGTCTATTTTCCGGAGTGCGGGAAGACGAAGATAACGACGAACACAGATTTATTTAAAGAGAATTCTTTTCGTCGATCGGGACAGCTCGGACGCAAGATCGGCTTCACATTCATTCGCTACCTCATAAGTTATACACATTAGCGTTACAGATACAGGAGCAGGGGAAAAGGAAACAGGAGAATGAAGAGGGACGAGAAAAGAAAAATTTGAGAAAAGCGATGCTGCGAGGCACACCAAAAAAAGGGGGATAGAAGGAAACACAAAAACAGAGGAGAGGTTCGATACACGTGTGTATAGTTCGCGAGTCTTTCTTTTCAGCCTTTTTAATTATCCCTCGAACAGTTTGACATCTTTCTTTCGACAGAGGAAATAAGCATGAGCTGATAGTGTCGGAGGCTCGGTTTTTCGGTTCTCCTATTTTCTTTTTTGTTTGTTTTAAATGATAATTGTAACAATAATAATAGCAATAGCGATCGTTAAGATTCATTCGTTTTGCGTTCCTTTGTTGGCGCGATCTATTTGCTTCTTTTTATTTTTATTTAATTCTACAGATATTTTATACATGTTCATCGTTTTCCTGTTCGGTTTACACGTTTGTTCCCTCAACACGATACGATATGTCGTTCTGTTAACCCGTTCGTCAATTCAATCTTTTTTTTCTCTCCATAGATTTTTCTGCCGAACACATGCATACGGACATAGACGTACACCGTTACACACTTAGTTACACGCACACGAGATAGAGCAGGCACACGGTTAGAGATAATGAAAAACGATTAGAAAACTAATTGATCTTTAAGCCGATCGTTCCGTTCATTCTTTTTCGCGAGAGATCACGGGGGATCTAGGTAATAGACGTTTTCTTTTTGGATCAGCTGAACCTTAGCTACAGAAGAGGATGCAGAAGTGAGAAGAGGTGATACGATTCAGAGAGATTCAGGGAAGAATTCGACGCGAAGAACCATCGGAGACCGGATTGATCACGGGACCATTTAATTTACCACTTGCGGAAGAGACCATCATTCTTAAGACTGTTTAGACTACTCAGCGATGATGTGGTTAACACGCGTCGAAGGATCAAATTCTAAAACAAACAAGTGAACACGTCTTTTAGATTGACAGCGAAACGTTCGAAGCTCGTAATGGGTTATTCAAGACTCTTCAGGCTCGATGTATTCTCGATCGAACGAGGCAACCGTAACCGATCACGCATCGCAGAGAAGCAATGCGGGACAGAGTTGAAGCCGGTCTATCTGCGTGGGAGATTGGAATTGCCAACGAAAGAATAGAGCACGTCGGTCCTAAGATATCGACCTTCTCTCGCCGAAAGTCCGGCGTGGCGGAAGAGTACGTGGCCGGCGTAGCGTGGCGTCGAGAGATTTTCCTCTGCTCCCGACAGAGAATGGGGAAACGAATGTTTTCGTTTTTTCGTTCCTTCTTGCTTTCTTTCTGTTTTTGTTTTGGGGGGGGGGGGGGGGGGGGG